>JAECUM010017670.1:2500-100256 GCA_016617855.1 Megalonaias nervosa
TTCGGGACTGTATCGCATTTTGCTGCGGGAAAACAATTATTACTGGCTGTGCCATGAGATAATAAGCATGCACTGAATTGAACAGAGTTAGATACTAGCCATTGGATGCATCGTTTGTCAGCCTTTGAATTTATTGTTCATCACTACAAAGAAGCAACGTCAAATGAGCAGCTGTTGACGAAAATACAGTAGTGCGGTAATTAGTGGTAGCTTTATTCTAACGAATTCGGCCTTTTCTTATATTGCTAAAAAGGTCAACAGAGGGGCGTGCTTTCGCAAACAATGACTACATTTTAGCATCAAGAGTTGGGGGATATTTGATACCCTTCGATTGTTTCGTCTTTTCGTCAGTTACACCACCTCTTGAACCGCGTGAACAATTCAAGAAACTTGGTAATTATTATGCCCTTATAATATGAATTCTTAACTTCCTTCGATGCAGTCACTGCGAGTTGTGTCTGTGCTGAGAGAGGGTGGGGGAGAAGAGGGGAGAGCATCGCAGTGATATACGCCACAGTTTCAATCAGATTGATAAATATTTTCGGACCAGATTTCACGTAAGTCGAAATGGCAGGAAGATGCATCATTGTATCATACATTTGATGGATTCTGTGTTACGTCACTGCTGGAGGTGTGGGGTGGAGAAGACAATTATTTACAAAAGCATTTCTTTTCATTATGATAAAATTAGTTTTTTCTTCTTGTTAGACTTGTTTGTTCTTTGTTGTTTCTTTGTTGTTGTTTTTGTTTTTCTTTAAGTGTCTTTGGTTTTTGATGGTGGTGGTTTTTGCTTTACGTTTGGCTTCTTGTGTGCACTGTTGGGTGGGGGGTGATGGCGTTTGAATAGATCTCGTTTTATTTCCTTTATAAGTCCCTGTCTGAAGGGTTGCCCAAATTGGAATCGGTCAGCAGAGGCACAATTCCACCTGTTAAGACTTTCAAATTTTGATGTGGTACGCAGTTTAGACTCGGTAACTTCTTTCTACAAATGATGTAAACATTACCTTAATATTACAATTCGAAATGAAGCATTGAGAAGTTTTCCGTGTATGATTGCTGGAGTTATGGCTACACGTTGCCTATTTTACAATACTTTGATTCTATACAAGTAAGAAACATACAAAAAATAACAATATGTGCACATAACGTATATGAAACTGTTCACCTACCATCCATCTGAAAATCTTTTCTTCACTAAACGCAAATTATATTTTGAGGATATAGTGACTACATGAAATAACGAACCAATTCCATTTGCATACGAAACATGAATGTATGATATTGTGCTGTACATACAGCATAAACGGATGTAAAAAAGTATGTGCGTTTACTTCCCAAATAACATAATATCTGGCAAGCTGAAGCAACTCGTCATTTTTATAGACTCTCACCCCTTCTCGGTAGGATTTCAAACAAAATTCACTGAGTTAGATAACACTGTGTATGCTTGTTGGTTTTGCTAAAGATTTTGTAAATGTGTGAAATTAAAATCTTCACCAGCGACAGTGAAATTTCAGAAACAAAGTCAATTTAAATTTTACAGATAATTTTTAATATCTTTGAGATGTTTCAAGAAATTCCCGAAAAAGCCCATGCAACAGAAAGAGTAAGTAACAGAAAGTGAGCGAAATCAACAAGTTAGGTAAAATTTCAACAGATATTATTTCTCAAGAATACAAAGTGAAAATTTAAAAATAACTTACATTGTTGTGTATTAAATCCCAAATAATCCCAAATGTTCTATCACAAGGCCAAAAGTAAATTCGATTAGTCTTCAATGTACTGATGCACAAATAGTCTTGAATAACCAGATATACCAGTAGTCTTCAGGTACCACAAGGGCGTAATCCAGAATATCTCATAATAAATTAACAATAATATCAAAATAGTTTTTAAGTACAAAATGTCAATTCTCACTTCGTAATTCCAATGATTGATTAAAATAAAGATTCCTCTCAAATTATACCTGAACACAACTACAAATGATTCCACAAACTGAAATTAATGTATGAAAGAATAATTCTGTTTACCTCTTTTATATATATATATATATATATATATATATATATATATATATATATATATATATATATATATATATATATATATATATATATATATATATATATATATATATATATATATATATATATATATATATGCTAATTTCACTTGAGCTAAGACACTTTAAATTGCCCAGGATGTGGTTCATTTTAAATGGAAAATTCCAAACGTTGGTAAATAAGGTTGCTTCGAGAACAGTCGAAGAGTCGAAGGTCATAACCATGGCTAGGTCTTAAATATTCTTGTTTGCTACTAACAACTATCACACAACTTGGGTAGACTTTACAAGACAATAGTCGGGTACCCTCAATCACGAACAAAAGTCAATCTCGGACTATAAAATTAAATATACATACAATAATGTTGCATTCGACAACATTATCAATACTATATTTATATCGCAAATAAAAAAACAATTGCAACTTTGTGAAAACAAATTCTTCAAGACCAGAAGTAGTGAAATAGGCCACTTTAGCGTCAATGTTAATTAGCATTACAAGACCCTCCCTGGGCCACTTTGGCGTGAAAATTTATAGCGTCAATAGGAATGAGCATTACAAGACCCTGTTGGGCCACTATAGCGTCAAAATTGACCCTGGGCCACTATAGCGACAAGACAAAAGGTTGGGTTTTGTTTAGGCAAGAGAGAAGAGATATCATTTCGTGGCATATGAGTGGCCCTGAAAAGGGCCTTTGGGTTCTTCTTCTATTTTCTCCAGTTCTTCCACCATCTCCTCACTTTCTCAATGATTCTCTTCTTCTTCTTTTCATAGTCTGGTATCCAGTCAGGATGTCCCATGGATCTAAACTTTTCCTGTACCTTCATCCAGCTTTCGCTCAGTCTGTCAAAGTCCTCTTTTTTCTTTCTGTTTTCTTTGTCCTTTCTCTCCTTAGTCCAGGTATCTTTTATCTTCTTCACCTCCTCTTCCAGTACCTTTCTCATCATTTCTTCTGCCTTCTTTAATTGCTCTAATCCCCACTTCACAAAAGACCACTCTGTGAAATTCAATATGTCTTGTAAAAGCACCTCACTTTGATCACATCATCAAGGGTCTGCTTCAATGTTCCCACTCTAACATACTTAGGCTGAATGAAGCCTCTTAACTTTTACACTTCCTCCTCTATCATGCCTTTCACTAGATCCCTGGCTACGTTCAGACTGGTCACTTGACTTGTCACAAAGTCTTTGGTAACTGGATACCTCCATTCATGTTCAAGCCTTTCCACCACATAGACTGCATCCATCATCCAGTACCAACTGTCTTTCAAGTCGTTGAACAAATTCATTTTCTAAGGTGTTGACTAATCAACGCTGGGTAGCCAGACTAACTAACTAACAAAGGATTTAAGTCGCCTATGCATACTCAGTGCTTTCGCGACTGTTTAATGCCTGAAGGTCAGGCTCTTTAATTGATCGGTGCTGCGAGATTGGTGGCATCGCAGCCCCGTCTTTATGTGCGATGTCGCACTTATTATTTTGTCCGGCAGCGGGAAAGGAGGAAAGGACCCCGGGAGAGAGGCGCCAAACGACACAGCAAGAGCCCCGTCGTGCACGCCCCGAAACGCCAGACCACACATTTGATTGTCAAATTTAGTCCAGTTGCGCTAAGATAATAGCATGCAGGAATGGTCAACAGATAGGTGAACCGTTTAGTTTTGGGATCTTGTTTTTTCATAGAGTCACCTGCAGTTCATCCACGTTTTGTTGCACTTGCTCGTCATGAACTTCTACCGTAAAAGTGTTTTGATTTTCAATGATGTTTTTGATTTTTGTAGGGTGAATCATTTCTACTAAAGCCACTTCCCAATGGGCTTCTTGATCCAATTGGATGGCCTGAGGTAATTTGGCCGTGAACCAGCACAAGGTGTTATTGGGAAACACCTCCATGGAACTGTCACTGGGTAACGTTAAGTAAAATTGGTTATTCATAATTCCAGAGTTCTAGTGTCCAAGGGGTCGCTGGAGGTAAGAAGAGTGTCTAAAAGAGTATTGTTGTGGTTGCTATTGTTACTGTTGGAAAGGTGACTAACGTTAGACGCAGGACTCCCGTTGTTCCCATTAGAAGAGTATTTCAGGGACGGATTGGGAAGAAGGTAACCGATGCAACTGCTGCGTAAAATGGTCCACAATTGTTTGTCTCCTTGTTGCAAACTCAAATTGGCAATGGCAGCACCGATGACACAATACATCACAAAGATTTGGCAGAAAAAGACGATTTGCGTTTTAGGCACACGTTCTCCACACCACACCCACAAGGGTTGTTTTTGTAGATCTTGCACAGAAAAACTGGGAAAAGGAGTGGTCACTGTGGTAGCTCAGACTGTGTTGAAGGGCATGATGGTCACTTCGTTTTATAGTCGATGACTTGCGAAGCGTCAATCCAAGAATCAAAACTCGGCGGATATCCTTTCCAATGTACTTTGACTTCTTTGACACGACGTTTTCCAACTTCGATCGAAAATGCTTTTGATGTCGTACACTTCGTTCTCTTGTTTGGTCACGAATTGTAACTCGGGCAAGTAAAACGTTCCTTTAAACACTTCCCCGGTCATGTCTTCCAATTTATAGACGGCAGGATGATGGCCAGGAACTCGTCCAGTGACACGAAACAATTCAGTGGTCCAGTTGGGTAAGTAACCTTTGTCGAAAGTGCGTTTGGTTTTGCCAATGCGCACCCAATCTCCTGCTGCCAACACTCCACCTTTCTTGGGGACAGCTACTGTCGGGGACGTACCAAACAGGCGCTCGAAGACGGTCACTTCGTTGTCGGGAGTCACTTCTTGTGGGGGCACGTCCGATGCTCCGATGGTAAGATTGGTTGTACGCTTGGACCACGTGTGGTAAGACGTCGATGTATTTGAGATTGTGTTGATGCGTAAAATATTTCCACATGCGTTCTTTAAAGGTGCGTTGAAAACATTCCACGATGCTGGCTTTGGTTTCGGGATTCTCAGTGGTGAAAAAATGAATGTCTCGTTTTTTCAATTCTTTTTGGAAAGCTTGGTTCAGAAATTCGTTGCCTTTGTCGGTTTGCCATCGAAGAGGGTGACGACCGCTTTATTTCAACACCAGTTTGGGGGCACGCACTAACTCACTGCTCGATTTGGAAGTCCCTGCACGACCCAAGCAAATTTGGAAAAGACGTCAATGACACAAAACAAATATTTGTAGCCACGATTGTAGGTGGCCAGATGAGAGACATCGGCTAAATCGGCTTGCCATTGATGATCCATGGCCTCCACTCGGGTGCGACGTCTGGAAAAGTTTCGTCGAATGGTTTTGTGTAAGGTGTACGTGGCTTGTTCTTGTAACCATCGTTGCACTTGAGGTAAACGTACACTTTTCAGTCGAGTTTTGGCAGCACGATACAATTTCTGAACTCCTGCGTAAACTGCAGGATGGGATGGATCACAGTAAATGCTGGCTAACATCTTCTCCATTTTTTTAATAAGTCGCCCACTCTTCGCTAATGATACACTGGATGGGACGAAGGGGTGGACTGGAAACGGCTTTACGTGTCCGATGTGCCACAGGAGTAGAAGTCGTAGGTAGTGGTGGTGGTGGTGGTGGTGGTAATGGGATGGCGATGGTCTTCTTTTCTTTTTACATTTCTGGTTTCCCTTCTTTCTTTTTGCCTTCTGTCGAAGGAGGAGTGGACATCATCTTTTAACCCAAGCTTTAAGTTCTTCTTGTTGGGGCGTGGGGGAAGGGGTCAACAAGGACGCTGCAATCTTACTAGGGATGGGAGCTGCTGAAGGTGTTTGAAAGACTTCTCGTGCCTCTTCTTCCTCACGCATCCGTGGGGCTGCATCTGTCTTGACCGCTGGGGGTGGTGATGGTGGTGGTGGTGATGGAATTTTTATCGGACTCATAACATGTTTCAGAGTTTTTAGAGCTGTTTCGTCTAAAGCAGGGGTTTCAAACTCAAACCATCCGGAGGGCCGCATGAGGGCATTTTCGATGGCCCAAGGGCCGCACCACCTTTGTTATCTCTCATGACATATTGTGACGCTAATCATTCTGCTGTCCACAGGATGTGGCTTGCGGGCCACATGTGTCGCGGGCCGCGTGTTTTAGGCCCCTGGTCTAAAGCTTTCTGGTGAAAGAGTTGCAGTCGTTGCAACACTTGACCGTACCGTTGCCAATTTTTCGTTTCTGACAAATCGCTGCGATTCATCATCGTGTTGTAACTGGGACATCTCGGTCAAATGAGGATTGGGAGGTAAATGCGGGGTCCGTTGTTCTTGCCAACGATGGTATTCCATCCATCGTTTGTAAGGCACTAAAGTCATTTTACGTCCTTCCATCGGATTCTAATGGCCACGTCTGAGATCTTTTAATTCCAGAATCCTCCTTTTATAAAATACCTCCCAGGAGTCCCAACATGGATCACACTACTCCTTTGATAATAGGTCCTAACAAAGGTTAAAAATCCACCGCGTTGGACCAACATTTTTTTCTTTTGACGGATGGGGATTTTCTTTTGGACCATTTGGCGAAGAACGTGTTGATGCTTGGTTAAGCATTCTTTCTGATGTTTAGACAAAGGTATCGTTCCTTTCAAGACATTCAAACAACATTCGCACACGGTATCGATGACATCTTTGGAGGATTTGAATGAGTTGTTTTTGCATGGGTGGAGAAGCTTTGGACAGGACGGACAACACGTCGCAATGTTTGGCTAAACGAGGAGGCAGTCCTTTCCTTTTTTTTTCCTTTTGGGGTAGGGGAGGGATGTCTTCTGGGGGTGGTGGTGACATCTTTGTTTGTTTGTTTGCTCCGGGAAACACACCAAACATACATTAACGTCAAGGACTTTGCGCACATCTTTTCATCTTTCTTTTTGACTATCGCTTCGTCAAAAATGTGACGACCTTTTCCACAAAATCGCTAAACAATCCTCCCCTTTGGTTGCTTCTCTTTTTCTTTGGAGGAGTGTTTCTTTTCAGAGGGTGACGTCGATGCTTGGCTAAGTGTTTTTTCGGCTGTCGGGTCAAACGACGATACTGTCCTTTTCTTTTTCCTTTCACTTTCTGGACAGGAGAACGACGATGGCAGTAATGGTGTACGTTTCTTCGAGGGGGCATCTTTGGACGTTCAGGAGCACAAAAATACTGATCCCCATCGTTTGCCCCAGGTCCTTTTTATACTGGAATGCGTCGCCACTGATTGTCGGCTCGTCGTATAATTTCCATGGCAGGCATCACGCGCGGTGGAGGGGTTCGCAACGGACTAATTTCTTGCTTGGATAGATCCAGTAAACTCTGTAACATGCCCATTCTCTCCTGGACTTTGATTTTGGGGGCAGGTACTTTGTGAGCAGCGACCACTGCAGCTAAAGACAAGTAGGGCGTCACCGCTGGCGGAGAAGTTCTTGGAGACACGGGTTTCCAGTTTTCATCAAGTTAGGAAAGATGCATGTCAAATCGGGTTTGGCAGGCATCACCAGCAATGGAGAAGTGGAAGAACCTGAAGATACTGGAGACGTGCTCACCGTCGCTGCAGGTCGTGGCTTTGGGATGTAAGGTTGCGTCCTGGCCGAAGTGCCTCTCTTGCGAGTAGAAGCTGTTTTCTGGGGTCTTTTCTGTGGACTTTTCTTTCTCTGAGGCTGTGACCTGGTCTTGACACTGCTGGTCTATTTTTTCTTTTGAGTACGTCGGAGTGGCTTTATTCTTGGGGAGGATTTTGTGGGCGTTAGGACCCCATTTTAAGAGGGAGCGAATGATGACACCTCCTAGAGAACCGCTACCTCCAGGTTTGAAAATGATTTGCTTTTGGTTTGAGTGTCGATGCGGAGATCGGCCAGTTGCGTCAAGGCTGCTTTGTTTCTCTCTAAAAAGCATTCGGGTTGATGTGGAATGTGAATGATGCCTTGCAGTAATTGACGTGCTGTCACCGTAAACCATCGTAAGACTTCTTTGAGACTGGCTTCTAAGACACGAGCACGTATTTGTAGATTATTTTCTCAACTGATGCCGTACAAGGCACGAATCAAGTTGACGGAAAGATGAGACTGAAGGGACGTCATGTTGACGCTATGTGAGACAGACCCAAAGTGCCTGAGGTTTTTATAGACTTTTTGTTGTTGTTGTTGTTGTTGTTAAGTCGACTGGGACGTGTACACGACAGGCCCTCCGTCTTGGCACCAGCGGTGAAATAGATGGGTACGAAATCGCAAATAATCGGGGGTGGGGTGGGTTTTAAATCCACGAGTAAATAGGCGTGTGGGGTTTGAGTGGCATCGTTGTACGCATGGGTCAGCCATGGCATTCCTAACTGTTTTGCTAAGACTTGCACTTGCGATTTATTTCTAGGGCTTTTAAAAAGACCTCGTAATGAGCATTGAGACTGATGGTGCGATGGGCTTTACTTTGTTGAAACAAATTTTGGGTGATGTAAATGACACTGGCATTACGATGATGCCCTTTGCGCGTAAACCACAGTTTAATTTCTTCTTCGTCTTCTCCTAACATGTCGTCGAAGATGACCAGATGGGTTTGACTGGGGTCAGATACGATTCCGTCGTCTTTGCCATGAATGCCTTCCACAAACATAATGGAATCACCTTGTCTTTCTCGCAGAAGGCTGTACACCGATTGCCACTCTTTTCAATACCACACGATCCGTGGAGGTGGACGATTGATCAAATGATGTTCATGTTAGATCACATGTTTGACAAATTCGGTTTTGCCTGAACCGCTGGGTCGAGCAATTAACATGTTAAAGGGATGCCGAAGATACAAGGCCTCCCAACTGGCACGATCTAAGTTTTGGTCGATGACTTTGAAAGTGAAGGAAGAGGAAGCAGAGACAGCAGAGGTAGCCATAGTGTAGGGAATGTCACTTTTGACACGGAGGCAGACAAGACAAGAGTTTTTATACTTTTCTCAGGAAACGTTTATTGCAATCTTTAAATGTGAACAACACGAAAGACAAAAATACATAAAAGCCAAATTGTTATGTACATGGATAAAATGCACATCAAAACAATCAAAGTAGAATATAAGCAAGTCACTGTACAACATTTTTGGTGACGAAGGTGTGGTGTCGTAGGGACAGTGTGTACTGTTCTTAGAGTCTCTACACTTGGCACAGTCACACAGAGATCCTCCCGGAATGGCCTTTCAGGGATGTCGATGACAGTCCTGTCCTGAAGGGATTGGTTTTCCTCGGTGACGGATTCTTCTGGCAATGTCACTAACACAGGTTTAAAGTTACTTTTTTCACTGAACGTTTGAAGTAAGGATTACAAATCTTGGGCACAGTGTGCCACTTCTTTTGTCCAAGCTTCGAAGCCAAAACGTTTCCAGTCACGTACATCTTTCCAGTGAGGGTGTAAGTCACAAGCTACACACACATCGTCGTAAACATCTTCAGTGCCTAAAAGTTGACGAATCTCCTTTTCCCGTAGAGGTCGAGAAGTATCGAGATGAAAGCGCAAGTCTTTTAACAGAATGAGTCTCTCGTGTACATTTAAAGGGACCACTTTCATGTTTTGAATTATATGTACTGTTCGTAATCGAAATCCCAGAAAGCAAGTCACTAAGACACACACTACACGTCGACCTGAAATCAATGGACACAGTTCTCGTAATAAGTGTTGGTAATCCTCCACCGTTTGAATACTGTCATTGATTTCCTTCCATGGAATCTGTTGTATCACGAATGATAAAGGTCGTGGCATGGTAGCCCGTTTTTATACCCTCTTTCGTCGGAGGTAATAAATGTACATTTTGCACAGAAGTGGTCGTACTCCGTCGACGTATCCAAAAATATTTAGTCACTAACTAACACGACACATGCCGCACAGACATTTCCTCTGGAAACAAGATTGGTCCGTGTAAAAGATTTTGGTAACCCTCTAACTCTTCCTCAGGAATTCGGTGTAGTATGGCTAGCCTGTAAGAAGTAGGATGAGTAGCAACCAAAGTCTTCTGGTCCTCGTCCAGTTGAACAATGTCTGACCACTGGAACGCTTTCACATGAATCAATCCTCTTATAGCATTTAGGTACCAGTGGTTCAAACATCGGTGACGTAAAGGATGCAATCGTTCTTTACGTTTCACTTGTATTTTGACCAACTCTCGGTAAATGCGTTCTCTCAACTCCACAGGCAACCCACGAATGTTTTCTTGTAAAGTAACCATCCAAGAATCAGGAATCACTGGGTCGTGGCCAATAGCCTTGTTTATATTTGTGACTGAAGTAGTGTCCTCCCATAATCAGTCTTCGTTTACTTTGGAAAAGAGCATAGTTTAAAAATGGAGAAATGATTCTGAGTTTGCGTTTCACTTGTATTTTGACCAACTCTCGGTAAATGCGTTCTCTCAACTCCACAAGCCACAAATGTTCTTTTGTAAAGTATCCATCCAGAAATTACTAGAGTCCCACTAAAGGTAGGTAGTGACAGTGTGGAGACCATCGAGCATGTTCCAAGTAAGCGGAATATTTCTGTTCCCACTGGTGAAGTGACACACCACAACTGAAGCACTTGACTTTATCCCCTTCGCTCAAGTAGATAAATCCGGCTCTGGCTAATTCTTCCCGGGTAGGTCCTCCCAGATATTTAGGCCATTTTCCTTGGAAGGTTTGGAATTGACTTTCAGAGTCACAATATTCAGTCAAACGCACAGATAAATCGTATTCTTCTTTCACGGGTTCATTTCGATGAGGATACGGTGAAATCCGCAGGAGTTTGCTCAGCGTTGGATGACATTCGTAGGGTGGTAGACGCATGGTTTCGATGGAGGATGACATAGACCATGAAAACCAGTAAAGAGTCCACGATAACGAGTGGCATCACTTTCGCATCCCTCAAGTTTGACACGCACAGCATCACTTTCCATGGTAGGTATGGTAGTAGTAGTCATAGCAAAATTCCAATGATGTGGAACTGAATCGCTGGGGTCACAGCGTACAGCATCCCTGCAATCGCAAGGCACAGCATCGCACTCCACTTGAGAAACGCTGAACTTGAATAGTGTTGTCTGTTTGTTAGCATTCATCTTTCTTGCTGGTGTTGGTAGTTATAATAAACTATTGGTCTTGGACGTTGTCCCTTTTCATACTAGTCGTAATGAAGTCTCGAGCTTGTACATCGTTCCTTTTTATGCCTAGTTTTGGAAGTCTTCCATTTTTATTTTCATGGACAACGGTACTACCTTCTCTAAGGTACCGTCATACCTGAACCGTAGTGTGGTGGGTGGAAAGGCCAAAGAAAGGTAAGGACAGTGCGGAGACCATCGAGTATGTTCTAGAATAGATGAATCTTTATAGATACATACGCAACCTCAGACCACAACTGAAACACTGTACTTCGTATCCAAATCCAGTCTCAGGTCCAAAGTAGACAAATCCTGTTCTAGCTAAAATATTCGCAGTAGGTAATCCTCCCCAGTCCGTGGGCCATTTTTGAAACGTTTCCAATCGCCTGGCACAATTACAATAGTCAGTCAAGAAGACAAGAAAATGGTATGGTTTGAACTTGGTGTTCTCAGTGGGTCTCTCACTCGATTCTTGCTGTGTCAAAGTCATCCTTCTTGTTGGTGGCTATCGTCTTGGAACCATTTTTTTTTATACCAGTGTGTCCGTACGGTAAAGTGAAGTGGTTGGGAAGTCTCACTCGCTTCTGCTACACGATTTGATACGCTTTTTCCAAGGATCGACAGACGATTTGGTGTGTGGGTAAACGTACAATCTTGTGAGGTTGGTAGGTGTTCACTTTACAATCTCAATCCTCTCCAGACTGCAAGGCTTCTTTCAATACCCCAAAGTTCACCACTTGACTGGTGCGATAACTGAGAGTCAATCCTTTCACTTTACACTTGGTGTGCACTTCTCCTTGTGGATCCCGGTATTCGTAGCCCTAATTTTTGGGACCGCCACTAGCAAAACTTAGAATCTTGTCGTTGGGGTGCTCGTTCGGCCAGGCTCCTAAACGGTCTCCTTCGATGTCAGGATGCCGGTGACCCAGGCAATCGATGTAGATGCAACTGTCTGTCTGTCTGTCTGTCTGTCTGTCTGTCTGTCTGTCTCTCTCTCTCTCTCTATATATATATATATATGTGTGTGTGTGTGTGTGTGTGTGTGTATGTGTGTGTGTGTGTGTGTGTGTGTGTGTGTGTGTGTGTGTGTTATTTTTTTAGGTGTGTTTGCTTTGGAAGAATTATAAATATCTTCGTTTATGTAAAAATAACTTATCCCAAAGTTATCATCTCAATAGATCCAACATTGCTTCTATTATAATTTTAGCTAAAGAAAATTGATCAGGGTAAGAGAGATAATACAAGAGAAAGACAAAAGTAAATAAGTTCAGACTGCTTTTATAAGAGCTTGATGTTTATTGTTGCGGTAGAAACTTTCAGTTGCCAAATCACACACGGCTTCAATGGTCTTGTTTGCTGGATGAATCGGCAATGCTTATTTATAGCACACCAGCATGTAACTCTTACTTTATGTATGTCATTTTACGCCACAAAAGCTTGTGGTTGTACGACGGCATGTCATGCTATAAACATGTGCTGAAATGACAAGACAATTACCGCGTACTATCCCTTAATGTTTCTCTGTAGGGTATTATATTTATCTGCAAGGCCGACACAGATAAACAAAGGTGTATACTAATCGGTAAACATTAGACTTAGTTGTTTTGACATTCATCAAACGTGTTTGAGCACAATTTACTTGCATGTTCACATGTCCATGCACACCGAGCTTTATTATACAGTCATGTACAATTACAACTTAAATAACTGTATGCATTGCAGTTAAATTTGGGTAAAAAAATTCATGAAGATTCACTTGTTTGCATTTGTTTTCCTTTAATATCTAAAACTGAAAATCAGAGTTTTACTTGTTCGCCAGAGTACTCATTGTTAGATTAATATCAGTATTTATATGGCTTCTCAGTTTTCCGTTTCAATACCATATTACGAACAAAGAAAAGAAAATGTTGTTGTTGTTGTTTTTGTTGTTGTAGCGTTTAACGCCATTTTTCAGCACAAGATAGGCTATACATGGCGGCCAGTATAATTGGTGGAGGAAGAACCCTGGAAAACCCCGGGAAGAACCACCGACCCACGAGAAGCTACTGAAAAGAAAATGGGTAATATATATATATATATATATATATATATATATATATATATATATATATATATATATATATCTATCTATATATATATATATATATATATATATATATATATATATATATATATATATATATATATATATATACAAATGTTGGTAACGGCACAATTACAACACAATATCACAGCCTTTGGAGCTAATTTAGGTCTCTATAAAGGGAAGAAGGAAACAATTTACATCCACCAAACAAAAACTAAACTCAAAAGCTGAAGTTGATACTGTAATATTGCATGTTGGAGTGATAGGGGGACTATACAAACTATAGTTAAATGAAGAACGAAAGAGACAATATTGTTACACGGGCTTGATATGAGGAAAGTAAATGTCTTGTTTAGTTTCTGTCACTTTAAGATATTCTTATAACAAGAATCATAGGTGGGTGAAAGAACCAAACTATTCTGACCTACTTACAGTCTGGGGACAAAGGATATAATCATTGCTCGGTGAAAATCAACGATATCTGAGAGAGAGAGAGAGAGAGAGAGAGAGAGAGAGAGAGAGAGAGAGAGAGAGAGAGAGATGTAAATAGTCGTCTTAATAGGTACATTTTATTGCATGACTTATATTGCCCATTTTTCAGCTTACCAAGAGGGAAACACCGTAAATTAGTTGTTTGAGCTGTGCACTCTGGTGTCGCGGATTTGATACTTGTCTGACTAGATCGGCTGCCTCACTGTGTCCTTAGGAAAGGTATTCGCCTCCCATTTACACTGCAATATATATATCGAATGCAGTGATGAAAGTGCCGTTAAAACCCAAGCAACCCAACAATCAACCAGCCAACCAATCAATCAACCATCGTCTTATCGAAGTCATATCAAAGGGTAACAGTATCAGCTTCGAATGATGTAAAATCTAAGTGTAAGATAAGCTATTCATTATAATCATGTTTCTCGCACATTATTTATATTCTTATTGAAGTCATATCAAAGGGTAACAGTATCAGCTTCGAATGATGTAAAATCTAAATGTAAGATAAGCTATTCATTATAATCATGTTTCTCGCACATTATTTATATTGGTGTCAAGAATGCATGATTCCCTGTTCTATGCACAAGGGGACGTTTCTGGTGCGGAAATGAATTTGGACTATCTCGGTTCAAGACAGTTTTAGCTTACAACGCTCTTAAGCGAAAGTTCAATTTCTCCTAGCTCTGTTTATGTTTTTCTAAAATGAGTGATTTTCATGGCTTCCGTCCTCACTAAAGTAATATTTGGGACGTGATTGTCACCGCCTTTAATATTTAATCACTACGAATTTGTTTTGGCGGATGATTATTAATCGGTTGAAATCGTGAGTTCTGGGGACAATTATGGACAAGTAGGTGCGAATCGAAAGGTGGTGTTCATAGAAGATCCTGTTTGCCATGTCAATCATTTTACTGATTCAGTTTTCCATTTTTCATCAAAATGTAATTATGTTGGTGAAAATGGAGTTTTAGTTTGATAGCAGGCGACTACAAAGGTGATTGTGTATCTTCGATCTCTCTCGCAGACGAAAACTGATAAGTTCCATCTAAAGTCTATACATTATCTGTTTCAAGGAGATTGTTTCCTATTTCGAGGTAGAAAGGCAGAGTTCTGTGGGAAGGATGTAGAACATATTTTTTAAATTAAGTCTTTGTGCTCACATATTTGCTACAGTTTCAAAATATGGTCAGAAAAAATGTTTGAATACCAGTCATATCACATTAAATCAATAACAAAATGCCATCTCTGAGATTATTGTTAGAAAGTCCTGACAGTTGGTTTTCTTGAGAGATAACTGTATCTTATCTTTAGATCTGAAAGACAGAAAATGGGTTTGTTTCTTATTTGCCTGAGATATTGTTAAAAATGGCTTTGTTTATCATTTCCGAAAAGAAATACTTTCTTCTCATCATATCATAATATTTGTATAGTATGTTGAATTCTTCAGCAAGGCTCTATTGAGTTACAATTGTTTGATTAGAATTACTTACTGTGTAGATATGTGGGTGTGTCCTCTATGCACGAATGCATATGCTAGCCACCTTTTAGCATAATTTTTGGTAATGTGTGCATGGTAAAGGGAGTATAGGTGTGAGTGCGTGCTGGAAAGGCGACGGATGCCGTTACCAGTGGACCCATTTTTGAATATCTGTAGACTATTTGTCTAACTCTATATATATATATATATATATATATATATATATATATATATATATATATATATATATGTGTGTGTGTGTGTGTGTGTGTGTGTGTGTGTGTGCATTAAAATATTGAAATATTTGCCTCATTTTAAGATAAAACTGAAACAACAGTTTCTGTCATAAAAATATTCTGTATACACAAAGTGCATATTATAAACTTTCAATAAAAATTGGCAACTATAAATGGGCAGTTAGCAGAAGGGTGGGAGACCAGCTCAAAAATGATCTTTTAATGGTTTATTAATAAAACGGACGGATCCTTCCGGAAAGAACCTATCCCCGGGTAAGCTGTTCATGGTTGCCATAGATCCGGGTATAAAAACATTAAACTACGACGGGGAAATAAATCTTTTTGCAAGGGACCCTCATGAACCAGTGAAATAAAATATTGAAGGGGACCCTTCACTCGCTGAAATTTATTCGAAACATTATAATATAGATAGATAGATACATATGATTGGAATGAATCAATGCAAATGGCTCATCATGGGGAAGACTACTTATTGGGTTCAGCAATGTGCCAATGAATACAACTGGATACAGGCAGATCGCTTGAGAAATGGCGGTGGCCCTGTTCCATGTGAAGTATGCATGCTGGTATGAGGGAAAAACACCATTGTGTAGCGCTCACTGTGGTAGCGAACTTCGATGAAAACTGGTATGAATCATCCAAAATGCATGTAGGAAGTAAATTGCCGGGAGAGAACTCCTTGTAGAGATACATCCTACCAATACGCACAAAAAAACGGAAACTAACTGCAGTATGTTTTCTGGAGGACGTGCAACGATCCTGTGTGTAATACAGGCATGGTGGTCTTTGGAATACCGATTACTGCCACGACGACGTTGTTTCCATCGACATGGCCGTGTGCTACCCCGCCACTACCTGACTTGACTGGATTTGCCGAGATCAACAGTTTTCAGTTTAATGGAGTTATTCATGTTGTTATTCCATCATGGTTTAGAAGACACTTTAATGTACCTAGCAGCGATAAATTGCCAAGCGATGAAAATTCCAGAAATGCACTTTTATGGGCTCTTATTTTTCTCTTAAGCTTTATGATCGACGCGCGCATACTAACAAGTTTAACCGTGCCTGAAGCGATCATAGCATATAAGCTGCAAAAACAACTCTGGTTTCCTGAGTGACGCGTAACGAAATTTCGTGCATCAAAGATATGGGCGAAGAATCATAGGTACATTTACCACGGGGGATCTGTGGATTGTAAACGTCGTAGTAACAAACTTGTTATTGACCAGGCGGAACTTTATTTTCACCTTATTGACACAGTACACTCAGGTACATTTCTTTTTCGGAAATCACCGTGACGCTCACTCATGAAAATGTTGGGGATAATTTGCTACAGTGAACACGAATCTCCACAATACGCTCATTTACGAGCATCAATGCATGCATCTACAAGTATTAACGTGGAATAGAGTTATATGGATTGAGGGAGGAGAGAAAGTGACCAATAATGTTTGTAATTTAGAAAATACAATGTATATAAGTACAATGATCCTACCCCTTGTTAAGAGCAACTGTCAGCAAGAAAGTGTTGAGGAAGCAAACCTATTTAATATATGACTTTATATAAAAGTTGTTAAGTCAATCTCGAAATGCTACTTTATTACCAAGCCATCCATATACTGAACGATTTACAGAAGTATTCCTTAAATGGTCCTATCTACAGAAGCTACAAATTTTCTGCAAAAAAATTAATTATAAAAAAAATCCAAGGCTCTGATCGATTCACGCTACAATTTTATATTTTGCTATGAAAGACATTGGGGAGTACCTATTGGGAACAATTAACTTAGAGCATGAACTTGGTGAATTATCATAAAGCAGAAGGAGGAGTATATTAAAAGGCGGTAATACTAAGTACTATACTTCAAATTTTAGACCCATTTTACTGTTAAATTTACCATACAACGATGCTAAAAGGAAGATACATTGGGGAGAACATTACAAACGAATGTGATTTAATGTTTTGTTTTCCCAAAAGAACCCAAACAAAATATTCCTGGGCTGTTTGTTTTGATTGCTTTTGATAAAACATTTAACTCTATTGCATGGTAATTTATTGATAGAGTTATGCGTGTTTTAATTTTTGATGAACCGGTGATAAATTGGATAAAGCATATTTTATCGAAACATCAAACCATCTGTAATTATTCTTCGGAAGTCTCTAATTGGTTCGATATCGAAAGAGGATGTAGACAGGGAGATCCACTCCCCGATACATTTGTATCATGTGTAGAGACTTTTAGCCAATATGATACGAAAGATAAAAATATTGGGGTAATTAACAGAGTTAAAAATAACCTATGTTCTTTCTCATTATTGCTGACGACACGTCACTTTAGATGATTTAGAGAAATCTCTAATATCTGCCTTACGTTTCTTGTATCAATATTCCAAATTTTCTGATCTTAGTCAAAATGCAGAAAAAAGATAGTTTAGACAGGACGTAAAACAGGTAGCAACAAGAAATACTTTCCAGAATATAACTTAACTGAGGTTGTACTGAGTTAATTGTCTTAGGTATAAAGCTTTCAGATAACTTGGAAAATATAACAACTCTTAATTATTAATCTAACATTGTTGAAATTAAGAACCTGCTAATTCAGTGGTATAAGAGGTTTTAACTCCATTTAGAAGGATAATTGTGTTAAGAGTTTAGCTATCTCATAAAGTACTCATTTTCTATTACCATTACCAAATCCATCCAAATAGGTTCTTAGTAAATTAAATATACCATTTTACACGTTTGTATAGCATCGGTCAAATGAGAAACAACAACACGCAGTTATATGAAGGATTATCATGAGGAAGATTAAATATAATTAATGTATTTAAGTTTGTGAATGCATTTGAAAGGTACATGGGTTATATGAATGTTGTCTTATGAACCTAAATGGAAACGGTGAGTATAATTTTAGTTTCAAATATTGTTAATTTCCTTTTCTCTTAATTCAGCTGTGATAGATTTAAATCCGTTTTGGGTAAACGTCTTTGAAACGTGTTTAGAGTTAACTAGATTCTTAAAAATAGCCACAGCTTTACACGTTTACCTACATGGGTAGGTAAGGCTCTGCAACTGAAAGGAAATATCTTTAAAAAGCAAAATACAAATAAAGAATAAATAACATTGTAAAGAATTGCAATTATAATAGTCTAATGCTGTATGTTTCTGAGCTTATCGTAGTATTGTCAGATTTCGATATTGACGCATATGTTTTGACCAATCACGAATCTGTTTAAATTCGCTTTTACTACTACCGGCGGTTGCCTTAGTCTAACATGAAATTAATAACTTCAGGCGAGCCTTGACTCGCACATGTTAAGTACAACACGTATTTGAAAGGGCATACAGTCTTAAAATTAACGTCTAATCAAAACAAGAAATACGTGCCTACGTGAAAAACAACAGAAGTATATAGTTGCAGTTGTGGCTCTAGCTTCTAGACCACTACATTGGAATATATGCTCTGATTCATAGTTCCATTTTAATTGAAATGAGCAAGATTTGCATTAAGGTTGTGTCTACATCGGAATCAACATTCGACACATTTTATTTTGACTAATTTCTTTAAATAGGCTTCAGTGTATGAGCGAAAAGTATCTGCCATAGAAAGTTACTATTTTGCCGTGCAGCAGAAACAAACGCCGCGGTGCAAATGGAATCTGTAGTAAAATAAAATTTTAGCGACAGAACTATGCGTTCCAGAGGGATGTTCAGAGGACAGATGTTAAACAGAGGGATGCAGTTACAAACAGTTTCATTTATCAAATGTCTCTTCTTCAAGACATAAAAGCAAGTGTATAAAACCCAAGGCAGTTAGTTTTATCAGAGAAACTTTGAGATATGAGTTAAGAATCTGCTTTTACCACAATCATCTGAAAAATCTTTGAAAAAACACACATTTAGTTAATGAATAACAAAAATTCGATAGATGTAGAATAGTATCTTATGCATAAGGGTTGCTTAGAAATTGAAATTCTGGTATTATTAGATTCATGAAGAATGGAAGGCTGAAAATTAATTACACATGGCCTTATGGCATAGTATGTAATTTGTTTTCAATCTTGATGACTTTTTGAATCCTGTAAAACATGGAGTCTTATAATTAGAAATAGTTAGAAAATAATAACGAATCGGAAGAAATGAAAAGTAGTTAGATAATCGGGAGACGTGAGCCAATTTATTTCTATGAACCACTTGAAAAGGTTAATGAGTTTTATTTAACACTTTATGCAGACATCATCTATATTCGTTTTTTTTATAAACATTCTTGGTCAATAGTCCTTCCAAACGTTCATGGAAAACAATATACCACAGACTCCGTGTTTATTCGTAAATTGAAAAGGCCACTAGGGCAGATACTTTCATAAATTGTGAAGACAGCTTCCATTTGCATTTTCATAATTTTTTGAGGACTTGGGGCCCTGCTTTTTTTATTTAAAAAAATTGAGGCAAATGGTCGTGCACGTTTCTTTTTCCCCATAACTTACTGGAGCCTCTTAACTATGGTCTTTTAAAAACTTCTGAGGGTGAATGGTGCAGTTTAAGTAATACATTTTTAAGGCCCAATGGCCCATGATTACTGCATAATCCATATATCCCAGGTCAAACCGAATAATTTTCTACCCTGACACACAGACACTTAAATTTGGATTTATCTTTTGTTGTTATTTTACACAATTTTGGAAAATGTTACAGGGAAAAACTTTTGTAAAGTCATTTCGCTGATATTTCTAACATTTGGGCCAACCACCTAATTTGCGCCGTAAATTTCAGAGCCATTGTCATAGATTAATGTGCTGCATCAAAACATATAGAATAAAAATTCAGCAGCCAACGGCAGATTCTATACGCATAAATCAAAATATCCAGATTTAAAAACAAAAGGCACAGATAGTACACCTTACCCTTGTCAGGCATCCGGTTCTAGTGGAACAGATGATAAAGGAATAAGATATTTATTAAACGAGATAAAGATATATTATACAGATAAACGCCTATTTTACACATAGGCCTTTAGATATTTTCAAACATACTCTTTTAAATTTGATGCGTTAAAAGAGGTTCAGCAGCGTGTGACAGGAAATGTTAGCAAAATCAACTGAATACGGCTGTTTGTTGTGCTGCAGCGTGTTGTACAATACGTTATAGGAATTTATATCTCAAAGGGTGGTTAATAATATCGTTATACATTTCACAGATAAGGAAAACGTCTGTCTGAATGCTCAATACCACTGCCATATAATAAAGCATTTATTCCAGGAGACAGCACCATAGATCTTTTTAAAATTTCAATTAATTTGTAATAGTTTTACTTTCACCATACCGTAATTATTGGATATATCAGAGAAATAAGAATTTAGCAGGGCTTTGTATTATCTCTGGTGTAAATCTTAAACCAAATTTTAAAGACATTCGCATTAATAAAGTTGCAATTGAAAAATGTGTAAAGCAATTATATGTGGTGTTATAGAGGATGGATTGGCAGCCCGATTATGAGGTAATTATGATCATTTGGGGTAATAGATGGTGGAATGGCAGCTCGATTATGAGGTTTATAACACCCTATTAATACAAGAAGAATAAACAGGTCAGATAAAGTTCATTCTACGATTTTGCACTTGAAAAGCCTTTACTATAGAATGTCATGTAAATGTACAAAATCCAAATGTTTGGTCACATTGTGTATTTGATTATTGTCCGTACGTTATTTCCCTCCAAAGTGCCTCACTAAGTGGACAGAGATGAATTTAACCTGCATACCTGTATGCATATGTAAGTTTTGCATTATTTAAACTACATGCATTAAGTACAAATATACCGTACTTGAATTGGAACATATATGCATCAATGTCCATAAACTATTGGTAGTTCATGTCTGAATGCGATTTCTATTATATGTATTAAATGTGCACATACAAAATAAAGATCACATATATAAAATCAATCCATATTGAGACAACTAATGGCACAAACATAAGTGATATGCACAAGATATTTTATATTTGAACAAAACTGCTAATTGAAGAAATCGGCATATCATAACGAACTACAGAGAGAATATAATGATAAAATAATATAATGATCAATACGAATGGTGCTAACGCATTTAGTTAATTACACGGATGTATACACATGTTAATTTAAAGACACTAGATAACCTGTGACGGAGAAGGGGCAACGTATAGTCGTTGAGAGGGTGGGGTACGCTATATCACTACCTTAATTAAAATGGTGCTTGTATACCTTGCAGGAACCCAACATCCATCCACGCTCTCACTTTTCGCACTCTAAATAATCTCCAATCTTCCCGAGAGGTAACTAAGACCACACAATAATATGTATAGAATACATCTTCATTTAGAAAACTAAGTGGATAGAGGCTAGGGATGGAAAGCTGCAGGAGGAGTGCCTCTGTGTCTGAGTTTATTTGTGTGTGACAGAGTTAAACTCTCGTGCACGTCCACATGCAAGAAGTAAAGTCCCATCAATAGGACATTATGTTGCCATTTAAACATTTTGACAAGATCTTTAATTCATATTACAAACTACCTTATTTCTACAAAACCATTTATATATTTAAATAACAAATCAAAACAAAAAAAATAAAAAATAAAAAAAAAAAATACTTCGTTGGGCACACACCATCATCATATTACTTGAGAGAGGAGTTGTCTTTCCATTTAGAGAGGCACTTCCCTGCCAGATATGTAACACTCTAACAAACACGCAAAGAGAGCACCATGCCAACACACCTCTAGCATTGATAAAGTACAACGAAAGTTAACATATATGGAACAGGGAGCATTACTACTCTATAAGTAAGGAATTGATACCCTACAGAACTGTGCTATGAGGCGCCACGCGAGATAGGACTGTTAAGGAGTTCCAGATAAATAGAGGAACATAGAACATCTTTCACAGCCACAACAATACCACATAGGAGATATAACATGAACACGTTATACTAACCACACGTCACATTTAAAATCCGTTTGCCAACACACTGTATATCAGCAGATGTAGTTAGACCCATTTTGCTTTTATAGGACAGATAATTACAAACTCAAACCAATGTGACAAACAAAGAATATAACACTGACAGCATGTATGCACACATATATAGTACCCCACACCTACAAGAAAAGGACAGAATAACTTATTGGCAAAGACTTCTAATGGATTTAACCATTGATGATGGCAGGCCATGTCCTTCGACTGGGGTGGGGCTGCTTTTGGAGAAACTAAACATGGAGATAGAGACGTAAAGACAGGCAAAGAAACGTATGAGTATGAAAAGATCATTTCCTTATCTCATATTGCAATTCCTTAAATTACTATCATTGCCGGTTCTATTGTAAAATGTCACCAACTTCTTTTTCCAATGATTGATATATTAGTTACATGTAAAACATATATCAGGAAGTAAACTACCACTGATATAGATCAATATGCGCCTCTTAAGTTAGAACTGATCAGAACAAAGATTTGTTAGATGAAAGAAACAACATCTTGCTGAAGAATGCAATATACTTAGTAAGTATTCAGAGTGAATAGATGATTTCGTGTCTATTCAGGCAACTGAGGAAAATTCAATCATATCTGACTTTACTGTGAAACAAAACTCTTTATATCTTGACAGATGTAATAATGTCTCAAAGAAATTATGATCTCAAAATGTTCTAGCATCTATGAATGAAGAGCAGTCTTCTTTCAAATTGAAGCTGATATTGTCATATTGTCATGCATATTTTATTTATTATTGTGAAGACTGTTGAGTTTATTTTGTGCATATGCACAAATGCTTACACACACTGATGCAAACACTATTTATTTCCAAACTTTACAATACATTTCTTAACATCACCAACACGCATAATTCACTATTGATGATCTGACAAAAAAAGAAGCTTCTTATGGAAAGCTACTGTCTTGCTGTTGTCTTTACTATAATAAAATCATTGAATTAACATGCTTTCTTTCCTCTGAGTAATTTTTCCATAACATCCATTTTCCCAAAATGTTCTACCTTTCTTGTCACTTGCCTGCAACTTATCTAGACTAAATACGTAAGCGAGATACAAAGCCGAAGAGACTGGCAGCTGTATGAATAACAATAATAACCTCCGTCCCCATAAACGCACACGCCCGACAAAAGATTTTTTGCCTAGACTCAACCCACATGGAAAGACACAAATATATCAAAACTGGAGAAACTGTCTTTTCCGTAGAATGCACAAGAATCATGGTTATGATTTTAATTTAGAAAACAAATTGTTGAAGCTCTAAATCTATTTGTTTAGAACACTATTATAGCTAACTACAATATCTAACCTACGTAAATATAGGTGGGATTATAGCTTAGAAACGAAGTCAACTTTTCTGTTCCTTTGTCATCACGTTTATAAAACAGACTACTGCCACTCTAGTTAATACATCATTAGGGCACTAGTGATATCTAGGGGTCCAATCCACGTAGCATGTTAGTCCCTATGTATATTCGTCCCAGAAGGCAATTTGTAAATACTCGTTATGCACCGAACCAATGACCCACGTAAACCACAATCTCGACAATAGGGAACACGCTGATATAGAACAACTTTTGTACAGTATGCAAACACAGACTCCAGTAACGGAAAAAGTATTAAAAGTCATCCTAACGTACGTAAAAATAGAGCAATTGATCCTTCAATAAACTAACGATTGACAAGGCGATTTACTAATTGGCGTATAAGTCGCATAGGTCAAGTGGAGCGTAAAACATAACATAAAAGGTGACTGGAACTTTTTCCCATTATATAATATACGGAACACTATTTGAATGGCCATGAGAGAAGGCCAACATTTAACTCCGAATTTTGTTGTCCGAAGATACTTTAAAACTGCAGGCACCTTATATTTGTATCAATGCCTGGGTATTGATTTCAAAGTGCCGTCTGTAAAATGACGTTACACAGGGAGTCACTCAATGGGTCTATCAAAAAGAGACACTTATTAACGACAATAATTTTGTCAAAATATATTCTGTTTTGTCATGCGTAAAACACGTCGTTCCTAAATTTAAACTGAAATGTATTTTAGGGCAATATAGACTCCCAAATTTGCTTTTTGAATGTACTTAATATTTGTGAATATCTCCTGGAACCTGCAAAATTTGTCCTAGGCATCAAATTGTTTTTCTAGTCTTACGTAGCTAATGTGTGTAAATCTATCCTGGAGCATGTAAATCTAGTCCTAGGTTTTAAAATTTGTTTCCCCCAAAAATATGTAACTAATATTTTAAAATTTATTAATGGAAACTGTAATTCTAGTGATGGGTCTCAAAGTGTTATTTTTTAATTGTAAGTGTCTGATGTGTGTCTATCTATCCTGGAACCCCGTAATTCTAGTCCTAAGTCAGACCCTTAGGAAAGTATTCTTTAAAATATGTCATTAAAGTGAATAAAGTAATATTCGTAAGTTTTACATTATAAAAAAGTTAAGTATACACTTCTAATTTATCACAGTGAAGAAACATTTTAGTGGATTAACATTCTGACTTAAAAATATTCACTCCGACAACGGGTGTAAAAATATGCAATGACTTTCACTTTCGAAAGATATAATTAGAAATGTGTTCCTATAATGCTAAGAAAAGGAAGGCATGTGGAAGATAAAACGCAAGAACACATACACATAGACACAAAAAGAGGAGTCAAGTGATACATTTTTGTAGCACATTTTCATGCAGTAGGCATTGGAGCGTAGGCAAAGTGTAAATTCCTGTTCGATGAGCGATGTTGTCAAAATTAAGCTCTGCTTGAGAAATAAGGGCATCGTAGTGAACCTTTGTACTAAATGAGACGAAAATTAAATAGTGATGTTTTAAAAAACCTATAAACGTCATTTGTTAAT
This sequence comes from Megalonaias nervosa, assembly GCA_016617855.1. NCBI lineage: Eukaryota > Metazoa > Mollusca > Bivalvia > Unionida > Unionidae > Megalonaias > Megalonaias nervosa. The sequence continues at coordinate 27,814 of JAECUM010017670.1, forward strand.
AATATTTTACAAGCATTCTTATAGTTCCGATTACTTTTCAAACTTTCGAAGTCTCAATAAATTGCCAAACAATCTACATTATGTTTAAATTTACCAAATCTACTAGTCATATGTGGGGCTCGAATTATTTGTCCCTATTATATGCCTTGTGTAACTTTTTCAATCCAAATATGACATTTTGGGTGTAGAGGTATGCATTACATGGGTAGGTAAAGAGCACGATTGTAGCGCAAAATCACAACTGTCTTGATACTCACCAAAATCTGATACCTGAGTGTGAGATAAAAATTGTGAATCAAGGTAGGCTTGGTTATCCCCTGTTTGCCAATGGTGGATTAAAAATGCCGAAGTAACGTTGCGAATGGCAGTGATAGATGATTTTATTTTACTTAGATATTGTCCACACTGGTTTTCGAGAAAATTCGAATCAACCAAGTCTCCAAATAAGAAACACACAAAAAAGGTTTCCTTTTTCTTAAACCTCTGTGGACATAATGACTAACCGTATTTGCTTGTGACTTATATTAGGCATGTGAATGTATTTAGTAAGCGAGTTAAAATAAATACAAATGAAAGTCTGAAAACGTCCAAGGTAATGGAAGAAAACACCTTCAAAAATTTCAACTTTCTGAGGATTAAAAATGTTGACACGAGAATGAATGAGACTTATATTATTCACCCAATTCGAATTGATTTGCAGTCATTAACCATTCAGTATAACAATGCATATAAATTGGGATTACAATCATTTTGAGTGTAAAATGAAGACAAGATATGTATCACTGACCATGGCTTCAACGTTATATTACTAGCCAACGATCTATTGTGTGTGATATTGTTGACAGAAAAACTGCATTCCATACATTTGAAATCTGTTTATTTTTTTTACCTATTATTCACTCTGGCTAATGTTGAAAATAACATATTAATCACAGATTTTGTTCTCATTCAGATGCTATGTGTGTTAGAGGAGGATACATATAATAATTTAGTTTTTAATGTATTCAAGGGCAGAATTGCTAACATCATACAGATTAGTATATAAATGTTGTGCAAATTGACCACTTTCATCGGAATATAATTTCACAGTGTGCTTTGTGTTGGACAACCACTAAGTAGCAGACCTAAGTTCTGATAACATTTGTAATGTGTACTGTGTAGCAATATATATATATATATATATATAAGAAGATACACATCATATTTGGTTTATGAGACCGTCAGACACCTTCTGGGTAAATGAGTAATGTACAACTGGAATTCAACCGATGCTATGCTATCTAAATATGTCAGGTGGGTATTAGTAACAATGGTATGAAATTTAAGTAAAACAGATAAAGGGAAACAGTAAATTCCTCAAAACCGCAAGACTTACAGTTTTTTCTCATTAGGCCTCCCATATAAATTCTCCTAATCAGGAACATAACCGAGAGAGAGAGAGAGAGAGAGGGGGGTGGGTGGGCGGGGAGGAACCTCGTAATTCAAGGCTAAATTTACTAAATGCTACTTGGCTGTTCGTTCTGTTTAATATAAGTGATGCTTTATCATGCTACATTTTGACTGGTATATAAGAAAAAGAAAATTTTCTTTTCCCACGTTAACACTGCATATATTTTATCTTGGAGTAGCATAAACTATATATCGCCGCTCGTGAAAATAACATGGTTTTGGTACCTCACGAGGGAATATATCTGGTACTAACGTTGGACGATATATATTGGACGAGAGTAAATAAATAAAGAAGAAGCGCATTGAAGAACAATGTTCAAAGGAATAAAAATGAAACAGCTGATGATGCTATTTTTGATTAACATTTTCATATGATAAAGGCGAACGTCTGCATAATATGAAAAAAATATAAAATTCCAGAAAACTATAGGAAATTGTAGTCCTGGGAAAGGCACAATTTTCTGACCGATAAAATGCTATCAAACATTTGTGTCTATATGTATGATCGATGTCAAACTTCCAAATTTGAAAAGCATCAGGGTCGTTTTTGAGTTCTATCTTTTAAAATTATTGGCTGAAGCGAAGAAATCAAATTTATTAGTGCTAAATTTATTAATCATTTAATAGATAGTAACCTGAGGAAATCGGCTATCGCAAATACCAGTAAATAACCAACTTACAGCTTCACACAAAAGCCATAGACTGATAAAGTTATATTTTTCTAATTACAAAACTTGAGGAAATAATAATAATATTATTAGCCTATAATTATAGCCTATAATTATATTTAGGTTTGAACTGCATGGTGAAACAAAGTTAGACATGCATACAGCCCTTGGTTCATAACTTGCAAACGCTTAAGATTCCCACTATATAACCAAATACACAGCGAGTGGATATGAAAAGGGAAATACCCATTTACACTGTTGAAAAAGTTGCCCATGGATATGGACTTTCCCCTAACCATATATATTGAAATCGCGGTGATATGCTATCGTATATTTGTGTGGAGCTCTTAATTTGAAAATTTTAATTGCAGTAATGCAGTACATCAGGTCTTAGGTTTGTCACTTTGTCTTTTAATATGCATATCTGTACGACTAGGTCTAGTCAATATAATTGTTTGTGCGTCCAAACAGCCACCTTGAAACTGTTGCTGAAATTCATGGAATAAAATGTTTCCGCCTGTACCTATCATGTGTATAAACAACATTGGTCCTATCAGCAAGATCAAACTCACATGTGAAGCATACTCAGGTTTTCTGTGATCTATGATGCCGCTAAGAAGAATGTCACAAACATAGTCCATGCAGCGAAATCAGTCCACTACAGTACTAAGATCACGGAAAGTTCCAGCTGCAAAGAGCTATTTGAGATTACTAACAAGCTAATGTCAAGGAACAAATGTACACCACTTCCAGCTACCTTCTCTCTAGTCGACCTTCCGGACCTGTTTGCAAATTTCTTCCGTGACAAAGTACAAACCATCAGAGATAAACTTGACAACACAATTTCAGTTGACTCGTCGTCACCATACAGTTGCGATACAGAATTTCAGCGGCAACCGTTAGCAGCATTTGAACCTGTCTCTATGGATTTAGTACGTACAATCGTGATGAAGAGTGCACCAAAGTCATGTGAACTGGATCCGATTCTACTGCTGCTAGAGTGCTTGATCCAATATTGCCTTCACTAACTGATGTCATTAATACCTCTCTCTCATCTGGGAAATTCCCATCATTTTACAAAACTGCCATTGTAAAGCCTCTGCTGAAGAAACCAACACTTGACCATAATGATTTAAAGAACTTCCGCCCAGTTTCTAATCTGCCATTCATGTCAAAAATCTTAGAAAAAGTGGTTCTATCCCAACTTGTATCTCATCTGAATTCAAACAGTCTTTTTATCAATATACAGTCTGCATATCGGCCTTGCCACAGTACTGAAACTACTCTTCTGAAAGTAGTCAATGACCTTCTCTCTGCTTTGGATGGCGGAAAGATTACGGTCCTCACTCTCCTTGACTTGTCTGCAGCATTTGACACTATAGACCATGATATATTACTTCACCGTCTCCAGCATGTATTTGGCATTCATGATACGGCCTTACTATGGTTCAAGTCCTACTTGGTCAACAGGACACAAATTGTGTCCGCAAATGGAAAACATTCCAGCCCAGTTGATCTATGTTGTGGTGTTCCACAGGGGTCTGTTCTTGGACCTGTTCTCTTCATTCTATACACTCAGCCACTCTCAAGTGTCATAGATCATCATCCAGTGTCTCACCAATTGTATGCTGATGACACCCAAATATACAAATCTAGCCATCCAGCTGAAGTTGAAGCTACCATCCAAGGCGCAGAGAGGTGCATTTCCGATGTGAAATCATGGATGACATGTAACAAGCTGCAGATGAATGATAATAAAACTGAAGCCATCCTGATTGCAACACAAAGACTTTCTCATTCACATCCTTTACCTCAGACAATAAATATCAGCAACACCAACATTAAATTCACACAGTCATTACGAAACGTCGGTGTCACTCTTAACAGTACTCTCTTATTGCATCAACATGTCATGAACATATGCAAGGCTGCATATCTTGAGCTGAGACGAATCAGCTCCATTCGCAAGTATCTTTCAGTTGATGCCACTAAAACACTTGTGTGTTCCTTAGTACTTTCAAGACTGGACTATTGTAACTCAATTCTGTCTGGTTCGTCATAATATCTACTTCAGAAACTTCAAAAAGTTCAAAACACAGCTGCTCGGATCGTCCTTAGAGTACCACGATCAGAGCACGCCTCCCCCCTGCTCTGTACCCTACACTGGCTATCCATTCGATCAAGAATTAAACACAAAATTTGTTCTCTGTGCTACGTATCACTGACAGGCTCCAGTCCAACATACCTATCTGACCTCACCCATGTGTACACACCTGCAAGATTCTTACGCTCCTCTTCTGACACTCGTATTCTCATTATTCCCACTATGAAGATGAAATCATATGGACAACGCTCTTTTGCATACCAGGGCCCAGCAACGTGGAACGAATTGCCCACTGCACTTAGACACAAAGACACAGTGATCTCATTCAAGAGCGCTCTTAAAACTCACCTATTTCAACTGCAAGAACAGACTTAAAGACCTAATAATGTATCCTTGCCTTAAATATTTACAGCATATTTTCTGTTTCTACTTTTGTGGTGTTTGTTTTTATTTTTGTAATCATACTATTATATATGTTGTTTTTTTTTAAGTGTTGTCAAATGTTGTAAAGCGCTTAGAGCTTCTAAAGATTAGGCGCTATACAAAGTCCTCATTATTGTTATTATTATTATTTATTTTGGACTGTAATTCAAAAGTCATTGAAGATAGTTTAGTTAAACGTAATATGTTTAACTCATGACCTCTGAATGTGTGGTTTATTTGTCTTTTAGTTTCATTAATATTCTCATCATAGTTCAACATTATTTATTTTTGTACCAAGGCAATAGCTCTCAAATTCTCAGAGTGCAATGAAACTTTATGCACGCATCATGACCTACGGCCATGTCACACAACACACTTTTATGATCCAGTTTTAAAGGCCAGTTCAGAAGCTGTTAAGTAAGTAAAGTAAAATATTTTATATTTTTTGTCTTGTACCTTCATCAAGATAGTATTTGCAAAGTTAAGGACAGTCATCATACTTGCGATGACATGGCTGTAACTTTACGCCATTAAAAGTAGTATCATCAAACACTGTAGAATTTAATATCTTGATTGTGACTTTTATAATCGTAACCACAAAGTTACGGTCACATGCCAATATGCATATATTTCTTGCCAATTTTAGAACGAAAATTCCATTTGTAGAGACACGAAACTGAGTCTGTTCATATCCTAGATAATGTAACAAACTTTCATATACCAGTGTTACGATTATGTCTTAAATTTTAAGATGTTCAAGTTTGTATCCAGGATATAGCTCTGAAGCTGTTTACGATAATAGAAAGTATATCTGTATATGTTACAGATAGTGTGTTGCATACCACGTTCTATGTCCTTTCTCAAGGTCAAGGCGAGAACGCGTCTGGTGTCATTTTAAATTATGTATGACTATTGATGCATGTTTATATATATCTTAAATTGGGAACAATTATGTTTCCACCATATTCGTCTATCTTTCTGTTAACAATTGCTTGTCCAGCTCAATAACTTTGTGACAGGTGGAGTGATTTATTGAAACTCTGCCATTGTATATATTATGACCAGATAGTGTTTCAAATACTATAACGGTCCCCCGCCCTCAACTTTATTCATGCGTCGTGATCTACGATCATGTCACTTAACACAGTTTTGTGATGAATTTTATGAAAGATCAGTGCTATGATTTATGGTTGTGATGCAGTTTGGAAGCTGTTAAAGTAAGGCAGATACAATATATTTGATGATTTGTCTTGCACCTCTATCAAGATCCTGTCTGCAAAGTTAAGGTAATAGTCATCTCAATGTTACTTTCTTGTGAAGCCTTGGCTATGAAGTAAAACCATTACCAGTAGTATTATCCAACATTGTGCGATTTTACATTTAGATATTTTGCGACTTTTCATAATCTTAGCCACAAAGTTATTGCAACATCCCAATCTGCATATATTTCTTGCCAAATCATGAACTAAACGGAATACGTTTTTATCCATGATAATCTAACAGTTTTTCATATACCACTTCATGGTTCTATCTTAAAGGTTAAGATATTAAATCGTTTATCCAGGCTGCAGGTCAGAAGCTGTTTTAAATATTAGGAAGAATTTATATATCATGATACAGAGTGTTCTGCGTCATTTCGCTATGTCAAGGTCAAGCCGAGAACATATGTGGTGTCATGTTAAATTATTATATGACTACTGATGCTTTTTATAACAGTCTTAAATTAGTCATGTTATCTTAGCACATTGTCATTACATACATCGGTTAACATTTGCTTGTTTAGCCCATAATTTTATGACAGTTGGAGAGGTTTAGTGAAAGTCTGCCCATTTATATATAATAACTAGACGATGTGTCACATATCAGGTCCCTGCCACAAGATTAAGTTCACAGCAAGGCAAGAGAAAATGTAATTTTGTGATTTTGTACATTTTTTCGAGGCAAACGTTTAAACTAATGAATATTGAAACTAAAACTAGTTATATATCATAAATAGAGAAACCATAGCCATGACTCCAGTTTCAAAGTTAAGGTCATAGCTAGGGAATATACACATCCGTGATTTCCGTCCATGTGCAGGTATAATATTTTAACCAATAAAGACACTTTCGTGCGACTTCAGCCTGCTATATATCTGGACTTGTTAATGTCATATATTCATAGATATACGATCTGCCCACAAGATAAGAAAAAACAAATAAACAAACAAACAAAAACAAGTGAAGTCACTGAACTGTTTTCTTATCTAGACTGTCACTTTTTAAACACTTAATATATTTTGATGAAATTGTTTAATCTCTACACCGTTTCATGCAGCAAGCAGGTTTGTAGCCCTAACGTCAAGGTCATTAGTAGGGAAAAGGCCTCAAGATCGACATATAATGTTTTGTGTGTTATCCGTGTTAATTAAGCCTGGATGATGCGTCACATATAACTCTTTGGTGCCAACTTCAAAATTAAAATAGTAAAGCTTTTTAGAGGGTTATTCTACATGCTTTTCCCATCAACCCATGTGACTCTGATGTGAAATTTTGAGTATGTGCATCTTAGGTACCTTTGTAGTAGAATGTTAATAAATGTTCTGTGCATGCAGCTGTAGCAGCATGGGGTTAATAAGGAATAAAATTACACAAACACAAATTTGATTCCAAGGAATTCTTCACATGAAAATATTTGTGAAAAGAGAAGTATTCCAACTACTGGGAACTTGAAAAAATATGAGGCACAACGCGTACAGTGGCATATATTATTCATTTATCACGTGCCCTGCATGAACGTATAAAGGGGCAAAAAATATACAAGAGCTGTACACTTTCTGCAATATCTGTATATACTATCTACTAATGGACCAACCACTGAGTTTGGCTGGAGGGGGAGATCACATTGGATTTTCTTTCAAACAGATTTTTATTCTATTACCAAAACATAATAAATTATTTTCACCTAATATAATGGATATTATACGTTCTTGTCCACAAATCAGAGCGAGAATTTTTTCAAGGTATTAGAGAGCTGGAGATTTCTTATTATTTTGGATAAAATATTCCAGCCCCCACCCCCATTCTAAAAGTTAAATGAACAGTACTTGAGCTTAATGCTATAGGGAGAAAAAAATCTCTCAACCCAGTTAAATCTACAAATTACTATTATTTTCTAAAAAATTTATTTGAACGGTAGCTTAGTAAGCAAAACTTCATTATTTTAAGGCCATTAACCCCAATAAAATTCACTTAATTTCTCGAAAAGTTCCAGAGTTTGGTCTTCTGAAAATATTTCCTTTTATACGTTTATTTCCATAAGCTGGCGGTATGTGGGATTTACTTTGTCCATCTTTGTGTTTGTGTTGGTCCATCTGTCTTCCATGTCTATGCTGAAACTGCTATACAACTTCACTTATTAGCATTAAACTTTCACTAAAGGTGAACTTGTAATTAGTATGTGTTTACCATATAAATAACAAGTTAAAGGTTTTATCCTTTTCTGAGAGAGAGAGAGAGAGGTCAATGAGGCATCATGCCGCAGACATATAGCACAATGTCCCACCCAGTAAAATTATCCTGACACTAGGCCGACCAGTCCTAACACTAACCTTTTAATGCAGAGCGCCTAGCAAGGCAGCTGTTAGTACCATTTTTATAAGTCTTTGGTATTAAACGGCCGGGGTTCGAACCCGCGACCTCCCGCATCCGAGGCGAACGCTCTAACCACTAGGCTACCGGAGCAGTGAATGGATGGACGATGGAATATACTGGGTATCTGTTGTCAGGGTATCATAGTTACCCTGGAGGACAAACAACGTGTGTTTCGATGCGAATGCGGAGGCGATAATTCACGGGAATACAAACAATAAAACAATTATCTTATGTACATCGCTAAAGCAAGACGTGGGTCTTTGTCATGCCCTCCGTATGTTGAAGGACAAATAGTGGCATGTTTTGTATGTTCCAAATTAAGGTAGAGACCCTCCTTCTGTGTCTTAAAGTTACCGTATCAAATGACAACAGTTGATGCACACAGATGTGTAATAAAAGTATTTCCAATACCAGAATCGGTTATTTTATATAAACAAGGAACTTGATGATATAGGAACGGAAGTTTTTCCTTTTTGATATTGTGTGATATTTTAAAATATACACTTGCCTTGTCTACTACTTAACTCCTTTCTTGAACTTTTATAAACAATATGCAATTTGCACACAAGCAAATACACATTAACAAACTTACGTATATAAAATACGGGGTGTTTCGAGTCATTCTTTCTGATACAGTTTCGTACGACGTGAAGGCACCTTTATCGATTAAGTAAAAAAAATACAGCACATAATTGTAAGAAACAAAAGTTTCTTCAAAATTTAACTGTAAAGGTACCAAATCGGTAATCAGTAGGTTTGTTTTGCGTCAAACTCGAAACTAAAAAACACTACGAATAATTTTCCTTTTTCGAATCATTTATTTTTACAATATTGCTATAGATTCAATGTTGTAGCTGTAAAAAAATATTGTATTTCATCAGTTTGTGCTTTTACTAATGAGTTAAAAGTTTGTATAGAATGCGAACTGTCGCTTAATCATGATATCGTGTTTTAAAAAATAATACGCATATTTTAGGCTGATTTTGAGGACTTAGTCCTTCCAAACTCAACTTAGATTATGAAAAGAAATTGCAATCAAAGTAATTTGATATAATAAAACTGATCATCTTTAACAGATCGATATTTATTTTATCATGCACATTGAGGCAAAATTAAGTGTCATTTTTTCTAGTTGAAGGTATTCTTTGTTTCCTTCTGGAAAGATCCACAAAATAAATATGCCGAAATGGGGCCGTCAGGAAGAATATTTAGGTTTAGAAAGATCTAATCGACTGGAATATATCACATTTCGTTTATGAACATATGATAGGATCTTAGAATAAACAAGGCAAAATACCATAGATAGGTATCTCGACAGAACATTTTATTTGTATCTGGGTGAAGTGCAAAAATGGCAATGGCCATTTTCTCATTGGCATACCGATCTAAGATATTTTGTTTAGTACAATCTTGAATCATATCTGACGTAACAAAATGGGATATATTAGGGTTGATCTGAACCTTTCAAACTCACATTTTTTTCCTGTTTACCACTTTTAGCAATATTTATTTTCTGTCTGCTTCCCGACAGTCTAAGTCGGTGACTCGGAATACCTCTCTACCTGTGTGCTTGTGTGTGTGTGTGTGTGTGTGTGTGTGTGTGTGTGTGTGTGAGAGAGAGAGAGAGAGAGACAGAGAGAGAGAGAGAGAGAGACAGAGAGAGAGAGAGAGTATGTGTGTGTGATTGGAAGGTGGCAATATATATATATATATATATATATATATATATATATATATATATATACACACACACACACACACACACACACACTTATGTGTGAAATATAGAGCCTCTTTGGTGAAATAATTTCCATACTAATTTTCATTCCTAAATTTTTACATGTGAAATATATATCCTTATATTTTCACATGTGAAACCATAAAATTTTCCATCATGTTATGCGACGCTTGATTGTGTGTGCCTATAAAAGTTGTACTGGCAACAACAACCGCAAAGAGTACCTTGTGAGCTAGAACAGATAAATAGAAACTGCCTTACATTTTAGACATGGAAATTAATCTTTGATAACAAAATTAAACCATCGACGTTAGCGTCAAGCTGCAGTTATTTCCCCTTACTTCCTGGACAAACAACGACAAAAACCCGTTGTGATGCATTGCTGAATCGGACTTGCATTGTTTTCAGATAGGGTCAAATAGTTTACAAAGAGACAAAAATGTAATTTACTGTGACAGATTATGTCAACCCAATCCAACCGCTTTCTTAAGTCACTTATATTTATATAATCAGGCTATGAAAGTGAGGTGAATTTACGAAAAGGGAGTGGGGGTGTTTATCGAGCCGAAGAGTGAGCTTAATCTTCTAAACATCGATTGTGGAGTAATTTTATTATATAATAGAAATACAATTTTCTTTTCCTACGGCAATACCGGATATATTTCATCTTGTGGTAGCAAAAAATATATTTTTTGAAGTCCCGTTTTTTTTTAAAACAGAGAAATCGCTATGATGTTGATTTTGATAGTCAAAATGTGGCTGACAGGAAATGTTTTGTGGGTTTTACACTAATTTCAGCACATGATAGGCTATACATGGCCGCCAATATATTTGGTCGAGGAAAAACCCGGAAAAACCCAGGGAAGAGCCAGCGACCCAGGGAAGTCTACTGACAAGATTTCTCACATACCAACGCTGGCCGAGCCAGGACTCGAAACCACGTTAACTGAGGTGATATGTCTGTAATCTGTATATGTAAACATCTTAGACCACTCAGTCACCTGGGGACGTGGTCAGGAAGGGAATTTGGTTTTAGCATGGTCTAATATTTATAGGTTACTGCATTTGTATGGGAAAATATGAACGCGTTTTTCGGATGGATATACTGCACGACCTTGGGGGTGCAGTATATCCATCAGACAAAATGAGTTCATATTTTCCCATACAAATGCAGTACCCTTTTTATTATATGCTCATTTTCTTATTCTATCTAAGGCTTAATTATATAAACAAAAATACACTACAAGAAAGAAAGTAACTGAATCTATGCTGTATTCCAAAACTAAATACACGAGCGCAGATTCATCATTACATAACAACATTATTAATGCACACATAACTCCGCCCAGATAAATTTGAACTTAGTCGCGCGCTAGACATCACTTTCGAAAGAAATGGCGTTTTGGTCTACTTAAAATTGAAATTTAGAATCATATTGTGAATTAATGCGCATTGCAACAACTTTTCCATTAAGTCTGGAATGAATAGATTTTGGTACTTTTGTCTATTCTGCTAAATTTCGTGATAATGACTGGATTTATCTGTGTCAATTCTACACGAAGTACATCTGATTTTAGCAGCGAGGGAGCAGAGCCTTGACATCTGCAAGTGTGTTTCTGTTCTGTCATTGAATGTCTGGAATCATAATGTGGGAAACATATGAAGTCTTTCAATTGTAATTATCAAAACGACGTTATGGAATATAATGTTTATTTCGTTTTGAGTGCATAAAGGAGGATGTAATTGCACTTGGAATATAGTCAAAATTACAGTACAATTTCGAAATGTGCAATCAAGCTTTAGAAACCATGACATGGCTCATGTAATTCGGATTTGGAGAACTAAGAAAGTACATTTTGAGGAAATTCAGGATGTAAAACTATAAGTATAATTGTTGCCATTCTTATTACCGGCTAAAGAAGACAGTTTATGCTTGTCACTTGCATGTTATTTGTAGGATCCAGCAATTTTATGAAATCTGGCATCTATCGCTAGCCTAAATCCGAAACATTGTATCATGACAGTTAATGCGGAATGTGGCAAAGCAGCTGGTATGCGAAAGTACATGAAAAATCTGCTTTAGTTCATTCAGAAACAAATTTAATCAACCAAAACGTAAAGCCTCTACTACGTGAGTATACATGTTTTGTTTACAAAGTAGTTCCTACATATTGGGCACACATGAGTGCAATATCGTAAAATATTGCACGATTCTGACAATGTAAAGTTAACGGAGAAAAAATGATAATATAATAATGAAATAAGAGCTCAAGTGACTAACCTTGTATTCTGTCCCACCTCGTTGGTTTGGTGCATACTTGCAGGTTTCTGATATGCCTTCTTCTACTTTACAAAAATATAAGCGATACTCATTGTCTCTACTAGATACTTACCGTTTGACAACTCGAGAATTGCTTTTTTAACCCTTTTCTCTACTCGATGCCCACTTCAGCTTGGTCCTGGCTATTCTATTCTCGATACTCGCGTTTGCTGACTCGATAATCGCTGCTAGGAAAAGAATCTTAAGGGATCAAATAAAGTTTCTTATATTTAATTGCCGCGTTTTGAGACCATCTCTTATATTCTTGAGCGAGAATAATAGTTTCAAATTGTAATGTGTGCTGGCCCTGCTGAAATTCAGATTCCCACCATTTCATTTAGAACCAACTAGACATCTTTAGAAATCTTTTAGTAGAAATCCAAAGTCAATATTATCATCCAATCAGGAGGAGCAGTGATTATAAGATTCTTAAAATGGTCAAGGAGGCAGCCATATTGTATGTATTACACTGTATTTCTTATGAGCGCTATTTTCATTTTGGACCAAGAATAGTAAGAAATTATTTGGTGAAACATGTCAGTATGGTGAGTCATTTCAGATGAATTGCAATAACGAGATTTTGTAGATGACCACCATGTTGACAGTATTTGATACCTGATCGGCATCATTTTCAGTTAGGACCACCCATGCACCATAAACGCTACTTGAAAGCATAATCAAGGAATGATTATGTTCACTTGAGTTTTGTCCTTACAGTCATTATGTACCAGAAGTTGGGAATATATATCTGATTCTGATTACTTTGAATGCGACACTACGCAATGATGACTTAAAATTTAAAATCATGACCTAGACAGATAGAGGAGTTTCGTTGGATCCTTGGAAGTTAAAAGGGTCTAGATTTTGCAAATTTCATTACCAAGCAGAAAACATACCGTATATACTCGCATTTAAGCCGAATAATTTAGGAAAAAATAAAGGAGGGGGGGTCGGCTTATCCGCAGGCTAATGTCTAAACTTCACAGTTTTTAAGTTTTTTTTGTTGATTACTGTACTGTCTGTAAATCTTGGGACACGAAAAAATAATTTTTTTTCCGTGTCCTCAGACAAATGCATTTTAAAAAAAAAATTATTTTAGATGACCCGACACTTATTAAACTGTTATAGAGTACTATGATTGATTTTGTTATTATTTTACATGGGCATATTTTCTGATTTCTCCAACACGAAATTAAATGAAGGTAAATATGGACTTCATAATTCCCGGGCCGGTTGAGTTTACCAGGGAGACCAGGCTGAACTATAATGTACAATACTTACACAGTCGAAAGCGTGCATAGCGTCACTTAAATCCTTATTTATTCCCAAACATATTAGATGCAGATTTTGTTTTATTCATTGTTTCGACCAGATAACATTTCATCTAGTCCTTAATGACTGTTTCATTTACGTTGAATCACGCGCTCATGAGTTACTCATTTTCAATGATATAAGCGATCCTATAAACTGAGGTAATATTTATGAAAAGGTACGCACGTTTAGTTGTACAATGCGCTTAACCAGCATAACTTACATGTTCACAAAGAGTGGTAATAATAAAGGCTAAAATTCTCATTATAGATCAGCTAAGATCATCATCAATCTATTTTAGTTTTTAGTTTTGGCTGAACAACATCATAACTTTCCAATAAATGGAAAGCTTGATGTTTCGGCGTCTCCTTTGTTGATATTTGGCGGATTTGTCTTTCGTTTTCCGACAGCAATACAGCCTAGTTAATTATTAAAACCCTGAAACTGGCTTGTGTTAAGAGGGTATTTTGAGCGGAAGCTGTACCAGTACGTTAATGTGTAATTGTCTTTCATTCCATAATATTAGCACGATTACCGTAGTTTTGCAAAAACGGGGTGTAAGGCATACCTGTCAACTTTTCAAAAGCCAAGTAGGGAGACTGAGAGGTTTTTCGTGGCATTTTTAAAGCCTTGTTTTCACTAAATATTGATCGATCTTCCGGGTCCAGTATGCGTGAAATTCCAAAGGACGCTTCATTTCTACCTGTGACGCGCCTTATTTTCCCCTAGGACGTGTCCTATTTTCATATACTGGTCAGCTGTGGCCAAACTGCACAATAGCTAAACGTTAGTCTTAAATAAACAAGTAAGAAAGCCAGCGCAACTAATTAAAAGTAAATCCTTATCGATGCAACTATTTTGTGAAAACGACTGGCCCTCCGTCATAATTCAAAGAAACCATGTTCTGCACTACTGTGTTACGCAAGCACCAGCAATTGATCGGCAAATAAAGGATTTCCAATTTTGTTGAACTAAAGGTACCTATTTTCCCTCGTTGTATATCCGACCTTATTCCCTTATTGTCAACTCGTAAGGCATTTAGTATTGTTTACTATAAAACATATGTATTCTGAATTAATTTTTTGAGGACATATATGCTGCGTGGTATGTATTTTCATTGCTTCTTTTAATTTAACGATGGTAATTAACCTTCGTATATACGGTATAAAAATGCCATGTGTTCACTAGTGCAGATTTTTTTGGTGGGTATGGCGCAATAGCTTATGGAGTTAACAGCATTCATAGTGATCATTCTTCGGACTGAAATTAATTGTCGACAATTTTATTGTTGTGGTTTATTTTTTGTTCTGGTTTATTTTCTGATTTTTGTATTGTTGTAGAGGTAAAAAAAGCACAGATTTACGTGAAAATGTTAGACTTGACATTCTATTTAGTGAAGAAGGGAATTCTTTATAGTAAAGTAATTATTTCATCACAACAAATTGGAAATCCTTTATTTGCCGATCAATGAAAATCGAACACATAATGTAATAATCGGAAGTTCTCTGCAAAAATCGGGAGATATTATGAAATCTGGAGGTAGGCGTGGAGCGACCCCAAAACTCTGGAGTTTGTTTTTTCATCCTGGCGCGAGAGTTGACAGGTATGGTGTAAGGTCACTTACATCAAAGCAAACTACAACTCAGCTTATACGCTATTAGCATAATTTTCGAAGCATTATTTCTGAAACTTCATTATTGTATTTTGGAAATATCATTAAAGTTTAGTGCAGTGGTGCCCATGATTCGACTCCATGAGATATACTTCAATCAGCGGAATGTACTTCATTCAGCGCATGTTCAAACCTACAATGTACATACGGTGGCGCCATTATTTAAATACATTCAGTAGCCTAATTGCGAGCGTTGAATCAAACCGTATTGTTGTTCGTTGTGTTGTCATACTGGGATCACATTTTAATGAGTTAGGTATTAACAATTTCAAGGCAAAAAAAACAAAACAATTACTGGTGCACTGATATAAAATGTCCAATGCAATAATGCATAAACAAACAACACTTGAGTAAAAAGGGAGATCAAATTATACACAAATCTAAATTAGGCAGAAACAATAAGAAAACAAAATATTAAATAAATTACTTTTCAAACAAGTTTATATCATTTCTTTTTAATAACCATACATGCCAATCCCGAAATAAGTATACGTGTACTTTTTGTTAAACAAAAATCGATGATAGTACTTTATAACAGTTTAATAAGTGTCGGGTCATCTAAAATGATTTGGTGACTTGCATATTACAGTAATCAACAAAAAGACTTAAAAATTGTCAACTTTAGACACTGGTCCGCAGATAAGCCGATCCCCCGTCTTCCAGGCCTTTATTTTTCCTAAATTATTCGGTTTATACGCAAGTTTATACGGTAATCCTGCAATGTTAATAGAAGCTTTGAGTCATAAAATCGGACGAAATATTTTGAATGATTCGCTGCTGTTGCTATATTTTGGACGACAAATTTGAATCATATGAAGTTTCTATCACTTCCACTTAAAAGTGTATTGTTATCATTTGCAAAAAGGCTTTTTGTTACACCATGAATGCTCTGGTATTTAATGTTTTCTTTTAAATTTGAACCACGGCACGCTAGAAACACGATGCAGTATATATAAATAGCATCAACAACTACTAGCTTCACAAAAAGGCGAGATAAACCACATTTCATTCAGTTCAGTTTATGGCCAAGAACACAGCAGTGCCTTCCTAACACTCTCTTGGTAACAAAAATTTATTTATTCAACATGGCAGACTACGATACAACTGTCGTGATATCAAGTATGCCAATCATATGAAAGTTAACGATTTGTGTGGTTGTTGTGGAGGCGCAATATATATATATATATATATATATATATATATATATATATTACTTTGTAAAGTTATATCGATTATGCCACGATATCAATTCAAGGTCTTAAATGATAAATAAGAGCAACGACTGCAGATTTCTGATGATGTCAACTTACTTACAATATTTCAACTATTAATTTATGAATCGAAACATTTTATGTCATTATGAAGTATTCTTACAAATATCTGATATTAACATACGGAAAATATTGTTGTAAGTTTTATGCAATTAAAACTGTGGTCTATCCTTTTAAATTTGTGGTCATGGGGTCTTGCTTTTTAAATGTTTATTATACATGAGTAATGCTAGTTGTTTATTATCCATTAGATTGATTTCTTCTTACTATTCCTCTGCCTCTGTCCACCTGTTTGTCTTAATATTGTCCTTCCGTACAGTAATTAAATGGAATTTGATTATTTGTATGGACTTGCAATAGTTTATGGAATAATATATTTATTAAGACACAATGTCTGTATATATTTGCGTCTCTATAATCCTAGTGGAAGAGCTCAAAAAAGGTACGAAAACTTGCAGCACGATCGCATTTCCTATTTGTCAACCTTAATATCAAATAAAACATATTGAAATGATTGAACAGAAGCAAATTAATTAATTTATTTCCTCTCATATAAGGGCCATGGTTGTGATTATAGGTATTTTATGCACTTTCGTAACTAGGGTGAGCCAAGTGTTATATATATTTAATTTAATTGTTTGTTTGTTAGTTTTAAAAAAATTGTGTTTCATTACATGCTATTGTAATGTAACATTATATGCTGGACTTGAGCTTGTCCGAAATTCACTACATTTCTGCTTAACCTGATTGACTTTTTATTTTATTCATTGTAAACAACTAATCCGTATCTAAATTGTTCTCTCTGTGTGTGGGCTTAATATCAGGATCATTATTAATAGAAGAGGTGAATATGTTTATTTGGGTCCAAGGTTTAGAGCTTCGTAAGTGAATTATACATACTCCAGGTTATTGTTTTGCAAATATCAAGATCATTCTAGAATGTCATTTTCCATTAGGTAATGTATGTTTAAGAACATGCTAATTGTGACCTGAGGTCAAGTAGAGTAATATATAATCTTATAATTGTGAGGACTTGGTCAATCGTGCTGTAATGTCTAGCACTTTTAATTTGTATTATGTTGTGACCAGTTGGGCTGAATTTTATTTTCTTCAAATTATTGAATTCAAGTGTTTATTTTCTCTGGAAATACAAAAGTAATTCTTGAATAAAGACATCCACTGGAATTTATACTGAATTCAAACCTAGAATTATATTACTGTGATTCAACAAAAGACTGTTGACACATCAACACTCCATAAACTATAGCAGACACGTCATCACCTTCAGTTTTTGGATTTTTCGGGACTTGTTCTGAGTTTTGTTCAGGAGTTTTATTCATGACTTTAAATTACTAGGACTTGTGTCTGTAATTCTTGGATTATTTTGGAATTTAATTCGCAATATCGTAAGTTCTTTTTTCTCATTTTCACCTTGTAATCTAGGGAAATAAATTATTTGTTAAATTTTACAAAGTTTGTTGTCTTTCACTCTTTTCTATTACTAATTTTAAGAGCATAGGTTTTTAAGAGCATAAGTTACCTTGCAGTGCTTAATCAGTGGATTACTGGTGCAAAATCTATCATAGCGCTTTTTTCTGTCTCTTATATAACAGTTGAAATGAGTTATCAGAGAGAAATTTAGGTATAATGGGAACATATATTGAATCGCAATAGCTTGGATACTAAATTATAGCAGAAAATGCATGTGCAATTGTAAAAGTTGCATTACAGTCATAGATGCTGGCATATTTCATAAATATGCTTTTTTAAATTTTAACCTAATATCACCCCAGTAGAATTCCTGTAAATGAATATGATTTAGAGTTCCCCCCAAAAAAGAAAATTTCAGGTCTATTTTTCCAAACTTGACCTTTCCGCACAAAGGTTCAAACTGAGGAGTAGCATTTGGTCCAGTATGAGAAAACCGAACCTTGTCAGAACATATAATGTTAGATGTCTTATCGTGATTGTACGTTCAGCCTAATCTGGAGTTATTAAAACCACCTGTGTGAGTATGCATACCACCTTTGGAGGAATTTACGCAAGATTCAGAGCTACAGTTTAAAGCACTACCAGAAACAATGTAACTGCTAGACTGACACTTGGATCATGATATTGTTATATTTGCCTTCTCCAGATCTTGCATTTGTCGCAAACATTGCTAGTAATTTCTGCTTACTTGTAATGTTATGATTCAAACAACAAAACAAATCGTTTTAGTAAGTCCTGATAAAAAATTTCTGTCTTGATATTACCTTCTTCCTTGGGATTTTCCAACTCAAGTTCAGCCTTTTGGAATCCTTGCTTAATCCAATCAACTACTTAAGAATATCAATAAAAGAAGTGAATATAATTTAGTGCAAAATAGAAGCAAAAGCTGACAAGGTGATGTCACTTATAATTTCATGCATTCATCACTTTGTACCAACTTTTCATCCGAGGCTCACAACGGTTACCCAGCCACACTTATGTCTGATATATAGTACATCGTTACCCTGGCAAATAAGTAATTGTTTGTAACAAAATCTGTCAGTTAAATTGGGAGAAAATGTTTTGAAAATGGGACAAGGTGCAGGGCTTAGCAAGGTACATTACTCCCACCATTAACCCTTCCCATGATTATGTTATATTTTATCTCTAGGACATGCATCAACCTTCGTCAGATGGGGAAATACCGCATCTCCTGGCATTGACACAGAACTTGTTCACAAAGGTAAGGACGACTCAGTAGGAATTATAAGACACATTTTCACGAAATGATTCTTAGATACATGAAACTAAAACACAGAGCAATTTTTTTCTCCTTGCGTCACTTAATTGCACCCGATCTCAGGTATTATTTTGACAATTCAGGTTTTCCTTTCTAGATATCGAGTAACATTTCAAAATTTGAAGAGAAAATAAATATTTTAAATATTTAGTAGAGTTTTTTGAACGAAGGGCCTGAACAAGCAACTAAATCATTATGGAAATAAAATAAGGCCTAAGTTAGGAATAATGTCTTTTTACAATGACTGGATTTTGCAGTCAATATTCATGAATATATGCATTGTCCTACTGTATAAGGTATATAATAAAATGAAACATATTACGAATGGGTATTTAATTCATATTTACTTCCTAAGGCACTATATTCATTCTAAAACCCTAAGACTGTTATATATTAAAGTATCTGACGGGCGATTATCATATAGGTTATGCCCTGCTGTCACATATTGGTTAATAACCCGTAGCAACCATCACCTTGCGTCATGTTGATTGGGAAATTCATGTCTTATTTCTATACATCATGGCTGTAATTGCCATGTGAAGAAATTATATTTGCCAAGACATAATTTCCATGCTTGAAATGTAATGCAGTTTGAATTTATTGCACACGCTCACATAATACGATACCCGTTTCCCTGCCCCAAATGTAACTTGTATATGCAAACACAATGTTTTCTCATATATGAATATAATGATATATTTTTCGAATATGAAATTATAGAAACCAAAAATATATAAATATTTGTCCAATATTTTGTAATATATTTTCTACACAAGTATACAATATATGCTGGCATTAAACCATTCTTTAGAGAAAGCATCTTGTTTTGAACTTTACTGTTTTCCTTCTTTTAGTGTAAGGGCTACAAAAGGTGAATTGTATCCACCGTGTCGAAACATACAAGTTCATTTGTGCTATTTACAATTAACAGAAGTAAATCTGATTTAAACATTCCGATACGCCATTGTTGATTGTGGGTAATTCCCAATCATATTTAGGAAAGAGAAATAATACGTAGGCATCGTATGGAATTTCACTTTACCCTATATACATAAACAGTAATTTATTCTGTTTTAAACCAGGCTTCGCTGCTGGCTCTTTATACTCACACACTGGAGGAGCTGCGGACTTTCTTTGTTTACCGGATGTTCCGACCTGGGGAAAGCACGTCGGGTTAGAACTTTCGCTGAGTTTGTATACGCTGCGAGTACGAACTTTACAGTGCATCCAATCCCTTTTCAACTATTTGTAAAGACGACGAAGGGTCGTATTGCATTTGTAGACCTCCCCGAACAACCATCATCATGATCTCAGGTAGAACTGAATTATACCCTGGATGGAATCAAGAATATACCTGTTATCTGATATCAGTTACTTATGCGCACACAGGGAAATCAAATTATATGTGTGTTGATGGGAATCCGGATCCGGTACACCGAGGGTTTAGAAACGATAATGGCCATCTTCTTACGTGGTTCACGCCAAATGTGGATCTTTGCCATGTCCTCCATATGTTGAAGGACGAGTTATGGCATGTGTTGCCTGTTGGAAATAGTTTCATTATTGTCGGCTATTTAGTTATGTTTAGTGAAAGGCTTCAAAGATTTTGAATAAAGCATCATGTCTCTAAACTTGTCAATACTGCTTAATTCACTCCTCCATCTCCATTGCTCCATTACTCCCACCAACTAGCAGAGCGTTGCAAATAGGTAAGATTCCCATGAATAAATCTAAAAGTTAAAAGTCACTATTTTGTTAAGACGTTGTGTGACTGTATCTCACACGCACAAGTGCACGCACATGTTAATAGTCAACCACACTTGCATGGACGGAAGACATCAAATGTCTGCAGCGATGTGCACATACAGTTAACATATTGTAACAAGTCTATGGAATTTGCTTGCTGTATTAACGTCTTAAAGTTTGTTAGATTTTAGTGATTATTTGCTTGGCTATGGAAAGTCGATATTAAGACAAAGCTTGTCAAACCAAGCAGTTGTCTGTAACTAGGTGTAGGCGTCTTAATAAACAGCATTCGTTAGACTTTATGATAATAGTATTAGATTGATTAAGCGCCCACTAACGTATGCACAGTTTGGTAAATTCGCTACTATAACAAGACCTCTCAAGCCGAACGGACAAAGTGTGTCTGCATTACTGATTTAATCGGTTCAGGCTTGAGAACGGCTTAGACTAACTCCTTTTAGATCCCAAGATCCATTGCTTTAAAATTATAATTGAAAGTTTAAAGTTAGAATTACATACACAATGACATATGTAATAACACCCAATCATCACAGTTTTACAAGTTTCTACATTCGACCTTCAGTTTGAAAGCATAAAGTCTCTTCTGTTATCCAACCATCCATATATACATACATGAATGAGACCTCACTGATATCTCAAAGAAATCTATATTCCTGATTAACTGTTTTTAAAAACATTTTATGAATTTTAATACTGTATACTAATTCTGTTGTTACGGCTCTATGGCCATACATTAACTAACAAAGAAGCAAAACCAACAAATTTTATAAAACTTAACAAACATTTTAATTATCAATGTTATAAATGAAAATGTGAAAGGCAATTACAGTGTTATGAAGTGAATCCAAAATAATCCTCAAAAACTTTGATTAAAGTTCTGTTAAAGTCCAAAAGAATGAAAAG
Organism: Megalonaias nervosa; assembly: GCA_016617855.1. Lineage (NCBI taxonomy): Eukaryota > Metazoa > Mollusca > Bivalvia > Unionida > Unionidae > Megalonaias > Megalonaias nervosa. Next base: position 49,842 of record JAECUM010017670.1, read on the forward strand.
TTCTGCATATATTTCAGAACCGAAAATGTACTAGCCCAATAAGAATCGTGGCGTTGTTAAACTGTTTTTTCTTTCGAATAATATCTGAGTACAACATAAAACACAACTGCACACTTACAACAGGAAGACAAGAAGAGCAGATGGACTCCAAAGTAGGAATGAAATCTGATTGCTCAGTTTTCTCCTTATATACACCTTCTATTACGACTATATTTCATAACATACTCCTACATGACAGATCGTACTACTCGAAATTGCCTATTCATGTGACAGCCTAATCAATGGGAAATTACGTAATTCTTCTAGAACGGTCGCAACCGCACCAGCCAATGAGAAATTAACCCAATGTAGTCAACACGTCTTATTATTAGTCATTGTCAACATATATATATATATATATATATATATATATATATATATATATATATATATATATATATATATATATATATATATATATATATATGATCATCTATTTATAGATCCTATGTAATTTTACGCGCTTTATATTCATAAAATTGACCCTGGTCACGTATGCAAAATCTAATTTAAAATAATTGCAAAAACTTACAGCCATGAATATAAATTATAACAATTAGATAAAATCACATGTACCAGGAATTACAAAAAATATAGATATAAATGAAACTGTCTGGCTGTGTCGTTTTACACGTGAATCTGTCAGACAAAAAGAGGTTGTTATTTTTTTTCTCAGAACGTGACGATCTTTCAACTAAAAGTCAATGCTTGTTTATATATGGATTGGTCATTCACAAAATGTCATAGCTAATTACTCCTTCTTAAAAACATTTGTTGAGGCAGTGTGTAGTTTGGATTTCGCCAGAGGGGGTTTGAATTTGGTTCAAAGCGTGTGAAATATCTCCCTGTTTTGGGGTTACCTGATAATGGGAGCCAATAATTCAGGAGAAAGGACTGACACAATAATAGCTTAGAGTCACTTTGACCTCGACTCTTGCTGTTCTTCAGATGTAGTAAGTTTGTATCGATAAATGTTTGCAGTTACTGTTAGTTCATAAATGATAGTTTGGTATTCTATATCCACTTCATTCCCCTTGTTGGACGAAGTTCGGTATATGTACACATGGTAAAAACGTATCAACTCATGTCTTGCTTTATATGTACACATGGCCAAAAGTTATCATCTCATGTCTTGCTTCGTTACATGTGATATTCATTTCAAGTATATTTCTGTGGATATTGGTCCGAATTTAGTATTTTGTACCATTTTGCTTATTCTAATATATTTCTATGAAACCAGCTCTCATGGTCAGAACATAAGTGATCATACTGCTACAGTTCGCATTTATATAATATTATAATGTTTCACAGGGTACTTTATCCGTTGTGGGCAGCATATATGTATATACAAATCTCTATCTATATATTTTAGCTTCCCAAATGGTCTAATACCCCTTGATCTGAATATAGTTTTGATGAAAGGTTATGTGAGGTCATAGCAGGTTGGTACCTTTATACTTTTCATTACACCTGTTCCTTATATGTCAGCTTTAAAACTGTACACTAGGTCTAGTACATGTTCTAAGGCAAAACAAAACAGAGCTAAAAATAGTAGTCCCCTATAAAAATATAATAAATGACAATTTATCTTTGCTGACTATTCTCTGTAATTGTATGTCAGTTTAATACTATCTATCTTTGCTACTTCGTCTACTGTCAACGTTTGTAAACTAACTTGGAAATGCAAAATGTGACAAAAATAGAGAAAACACTTTTGAAAACTTAACTTTAAGATATGACAGTCATAACACTCTTGGAAACCTATAGATGTCTGGATGTTTAAAAAAGTGCCAAAATTAGTGTTTGATCTTTAGCATTAATATCTGTCAAAAGTATTAGACATGGCTGTCACTTCAATTCCTTCAATGGATAGGTGAAAAGCGTCACGCCGATATAACGAGGTCTACTTCCTAGTATAGCATTTTACACAAAATCAAAACCAGTTGAATCTCGCCTTTGATAAATACCCTTGTATGAATGCACATTGATTTTGAGAATATGAAGAAAATTTCATGAAAATGGTTGAAACGTGTTTTCTGTATATTAAAAGTAAGCTTGTATTTTATGTATGGTGTCAGTTGGAGGAAGACATGAGATCTTAGTGTGCATGTTATTTACATAATGTAACACACACTATCCAAGATATATTTTTGATCGGTGATACGTAGGCATCGGCATATGGTAGAATTTGAATGGCATATGCAGAGGAGGTAATTATTTGATCTGAATGATTCGCGACTTATTATCCATGATTCCACCACCACAGAGAGATGATACCCAGACACTGACAAATTTCTCCATCCTCTTGTTTCTTCAGTGATTGATGGCTTGATTGCTGGGCAATTGAAATAGATCCCAAGAGGGAAAACTCGTTCGGATGATGAAGAGAAACAGTTGAAAATATTTCTGAAGTGTCCTTCCGGTCAGACAGTAGACTTTAGCATACTTGGTCAAATTTATATGTGCAAATCCACCAACCCGGAAGCGAAACATGTCACTAAGAATATCTAAATGATGGCATCTAAGCAATACTTGTTATATAACAGTTTGTGTACAACAATGTTAATACATAGAAGCTAGACGTATATCGGTGTAATGTTGCTTTTAACCAGCTATTATTTTGCGAATTGACGTCGGTGCCAATTTACTCGATTTCTAGTACAGGCCAGTTAGCTAAAGTTATCCTTCCTTTAGACATATGGTCTTAATCCTTAAAGAATAGTATAATGACTACAGATCGTGGTAAGAAGTGTCAAAAAGTCTTCACTTTTGTTAGTACTTTAGTTTTCCAAAAGGAAATACAAACAGTCTTATATTCCATTATGCGATGCTGCCTTTTCATAAATTTAGGGAAAGAGTATGAAATATAACACAGTTTTTGATATATGTAAGGAAATACAAGTGAAGATTACCTATAAGTCAAAGGTTAGTTTACTCAGTTTTATGTTATTGGCATATACTTTTAACTGTTATCCTATGTCAGCACAAGGGTGAACCTATTAAAGGCTTTAAAAGAAGGTTACCACCAAACAAAAATGTGTGTTTTATATGAGAAACAAAATGTACATTAACTCTTTGTCTCTTCGACCGGACAACAATGCACATAGTTTTAATATATTTGTTTGTCTTTTCAATGAAAAAGACTTGGGCTACAAGTACCCAAGGTTAGGTAAAACCTTTCCCTACAGTAATAACAAACACATATTTACTTGGTTCATAGCAAGACAGCCAGTGAAAGAGAGGGAGAAATCGTGAGAAAGAAGAGAGGGATTTTAATTTATCAATCAAGTCTGCTTATATAGAAGTTTATCAGTTAGGTACGAATCAAAGACGACTCATTAATGAAAGTTGTTATGGAAACTATGGAAATAGATATTGTATACCTCAGATTTGAATAGAGTGATCTTTACGCTTACAGTGCACGCATGGATTATGTTTATAGTTCTGTGTTCACCGTTTGCAATCTTTGCTGTCGTCAAGAAGGTTCAAGCAGTCTTATTGCCAGAAGCAAGCGACCGCATATGACTTTACTATAAGTACAAGGTCTTAAAAACACACATTGATAGTAATAAAAATTCCGCTTCTGGCGTAGGACACATCAAAAGGTTATTTTTTTTTTCTATTTTCTGCAGCCTTTCAAATCAAAAGCATGGTAGAAACCAATAGCTCTCATCTGCCAATAGTATGATACTGTCTTTAAGGTGCAGTTAGTGATTGAGAGCGGGTGGTGATGGTGGTTCATTGCTTCAAGCCTTTATCTTTTCTATTTTATAATAAAACAAATATATAGATTTTATTGGGTTCTTCATCAATATTTTCTCTTTATCATCAAAACCTTTTGCCTTTGTAACCCATTTTCTCAACTTGCCGGTAGATCTTTAATATTTCCTCAAAAACACCCTTTCAGAGTATTTTTAAACTAAACTTCAACATTTTATCCTAAACCTTTAACATTTTACCCAACTTTTAAAGCACAGAAAAATCGGGCTTTTAGGGGAACACCTCTGGGAAAGACAATTCTTCTTCCTCTATGCCATAGGAATGACAAGTAAAACTGATAAGAGACGAGGAACAAGTGGCAAAGAATTGGACTTTTATTACTACTTGAAAACGGAAAAAATATGATGAACCGATATTCTTGCGAATGATGCAAGTCAGAACTTGGTATGTTTAGCATGCCGCGGACGAAGATGACGAAGCAAGTGTCCAATTTGGTAGGACTTCATCCTATGTCGTCTTTGCATATCTCAACTCCTATTGAACTTGAAATGAAAGGACAAACCGAGGATTAAACCAGCTGAATTGCAGTAACTGGTACCTGAAAGTCAAAGTTCTTATAGTGGACAACACATATCCAGCAGCTTCCGTAAATAATTGCATGCATTCGCTTTTCTGCAAAGTGGATTTTGTACTTGAATAACAAACTAGTCACCAGCACCATGAACGCTTACCTTTACAGGGCATAAATGAAAAACTTGTAGGAGGTTATGCTTTATGGGGTATTGATTTCACTACAGGCCATGGCAGTGAGGAAGTACATTTGCTCCCTAGAGAACCGAGTTTGGATTATTTTAATTTCTATGGATTACCACCTCTGTAAGACAGCAACAATGATTGTTTAATAATAGAATACGTAATTTCTGCGTCGTTGCATATATATCTGCATGTACAATCTTAATTACTTGCTTTAGGCATATCTACCACCTTGCTGTTATAAAATCAAGCTAATAATGATCAACACATACTTGAGCTTAATATGTCCGAGGTAGTGGACCAACTTTAGAATTTCAAGCAAGACCTGAGAATTGTTCATCCACGGCAGTTTTCGAGTACGTGCAAGAGAAACCTGAAGGAATCGGTCAATGAGAAACGTCCGAAGTTGTTGGAGTAGGCAGTGAACGACTCAAAAGAGTCGTTAAATGATAAATTAAGAATCGTGTGCAAACCATGTCAGAGCAGTGCTAGGTCCTTATCTTGCATGTCAGTTTAAAAATCTGAAAAGCCGTGATAAATTTATAATCTATCAGGGGAAAACAAAAGTCTATAAAGAAAGTTCAAATGTGCCTAGCAGCAGGGAGGGTGAACAGACCACCTTGGCCGAATCATAACCCATTAAGACAAATTTGGTATCAATCATAACCAATTATGGTCCCAATTATATAGATACCTCACTCCCTTACACACAGTGATCTGCGTATTGGTCGCACCCTCCCTGCTGCTGTAATTAAACCATTGCATTATAATAATGATTGGCGAAGCTCACTCAGCGCGATTAGCTCGAGAGAGAATAGAAGCAATTAAGAAATATCTACCTGTCCGTGATCACGTCAGACAACAATTACAGCAGGGACAACAAACACAAGAAGAATTTACAGAATCTGCAGAACAATTATTTAAACCTATCACTGAAACCACTAAAGGCATTGTTCCTGTGTTAAAAGAAACGGCAAAAGAAACTAAAAAGATAGAGGAGTGAACTAAAAAGACGAAAAAAATTCTACGAGAACTTCCTGCTGAAATAGCTGCGGCTCAGCCAACGGTGACGGAGTCACTAGAGACAGATCAAGCGGAGGATGATACTCAACAAGAACCAGAAGCACAAGCCAGGGCCAGGGTTAAATTATCTGATAAATTCAATGAGGATTTCATTGTCGGCATCGCAAAGTACGATATATCTAAATTAGCTGAAACCGCTTTTTTAACCTATGATAACCGGCGGAAGATATTTAAAACCTGAGTACGCCGATGATCCTATCTCACACGAGCAATGGCACAAATGGATTTTTCGTTTACGTTTTGATGTCGATCAAGCTCGAACTACCGATAAAAGATATGCTGCTTACGCGTCAGCGCTAAAAAATATGACGTTGGCTTTTCAGCGAATGCAACAACAACAACAACAACAACAACAAGAACCAGAACAACTAAAAGAAAAACCAAAAGAAAGATCTGTAATTGATTATTTTAAACCTGGATCCATTGGAACTATCCAAGATCAGCAATATACGGAAACTATTGCAGCAAAGTACGAATCCCGAAAAATATATTTAGAACCTGAATATGTTGGCGAGTTTGATCCTGATAATTGGATTACAGCTGTATATTTAGTTTCTAGAGGCATCGAAGTCGTACATGACTTTGGCGATTATGATGATTTTAAAGAAAATGTAACGTTGAAACGAAGAAAATTTTTAGAGGAAAAGAAATCTAAAAGAACTCCAAAAGGCGATCAGCCTCGAGGTTTACTTGGTAGTGTATCATCTTCTTTTTCACCGTTTGGTAAGAAAACTGGCAGTGGAATCACTTGCCCCGACAGTGTTGTAGCTGACGTAGACAGATTAGAAGTTCTTGTTGGTGGAAAACGAGCTGGTAATAATTCTCCTGAAATTATTAACGAAATCACATCTATTTGTCAACGATTATTTACCGGCGGCATTATGGACATTAACGTGTATCGGTCTCTCATTAATGAAATTACCAATGATTATTACAGTGACTAAGTCACTGATTAAACAGTTAGATATTATTATTATTATAACAGATGATCATACACGCTAATCAACGTAGACCAATCATGGTCAGGGTGGTAAATGGACAATTACCTGTATACGAGACATACTACGGAGATGGATTTGGTGATGTTTTTAAGGGTTTATTTTCGAGGATAGCCCCAAAAGCAATAGCGATTACAAAGCAATTAGGCATGAAAGCTATCGACGTTATTCGTGAAAAAGGTATTAGTACTGTTCGTGACGTCGCCGGTAAAGTATTTTCTGCCATCAAGGATAGACTAGCACGATTAATACGACGAAAATCTCAACCCGTAAAATTAGCCAGCACAGAAGCGATGCCTGCAAGTGTTAGTAAAGTAATAAATCAAGCCGCAAATCAAAAACTAGCAGAGTTAGCTGAAGAGGGGGAAAAAATGTAGCAGCAAGTTTGATGGCAGGTAGTGGTCTTCGTATTAGACGATGACTAATAACATAACATGTTCAAACGTGTATCTAATCCCGCATTTGACGTGGATGCGCCAGTTCTCAAGGATGATTCTGTGCGTGATTATCAATATTATTCTTACGATGCACGAATGCCTAATCAACGTGGACAAATAGAATTACTCGTTCAAGATACAAGTAGATATTTCTTGCCCGCTGAAGCATTTATTGAAGCTGAAGGTAAAATTTTTTAAAGCGGACAATACTGAATTCGATAACGATGTTGGTTTTGGTTTTGTTAACAACGGTATCATGGCGTTGTTTGACAGTGCCACGTATATGATTGATGGAAAAAATATTGAATCTATTCAGAAAGATGTTGACGTTGCTACGACTATACTTGGTCTTGCGCGATATAGCGACGATTATTCAAGATCAGCTGGTCCATAAATGATGTTTTACAAGGATACTACTGATAGTCCAATTCACAAAAATGTAACCATCGGCAACGTAAGAAACGCTGCAGGAACCGCAGAAACAATCGCAGTAACATCAATGAACCCAAATTTCAACTTAGGATTTGCATCACGTAAAGCAATGTTAAAAGACAGAATGTTTTCATGTGCGATTCCGCTATCACACATCTTTGGATTTTGCAGAAATGTTAGAAAAGTTATTTTTGGAGCTATACAGTTGTACTTGTAAGAAAAGCCACAGATGATGATGCAATGTGGCACGTTGAAGGAGCTGATGATGCTGCAACTAGAGCACTTCATGGTAAAGAAGAACTAACAAAACTTTCATTGTGGATGCCAGTAATGACTCCAACAATATCTGAAGAAGAACGTCTACTCTCTTTTATGGGTCAAGGTGGTAAATCGACGTTATCATGGTTAACAATGACCACAGATGCTGTTCAAAGTGCAAGTAATGGTCTATTTACATGGCAAATAGCTTCTCAGCAAGGTATTTCTGCACCGCGACATATTTTCATTGCGCTTCAAAATAATGTACGAGTAAATAGTCAAATACGTAGCATTATGATATTTGACAAACTTGGTGTTTCCGAGGTTTCCTTAAGAATAAATGGGCATCAAGAACCGTCCGAGGATATTTTATTGAATTTTGATCAAAATCATGTAGTGCGTGCGTATCATCGACTGATGACGTTTATGGGACGTGATCAAAATATTGATACTGGTTTACAAATATCAGTTAGATTTTACAACGCTGTATCCGATTTATTATTTTTCGCTGGAACATTTAGATTTAACCAGACAATCTGTTGTAGATATACATTTTCGAGCTCGTGTTAACAGAAATATCGTAGAAATTCCTAATTACAGAGCAATCGCGGTTATATTATCCGATAAAGCAATGTTACTTGAAGGTGTTGGTGGCCGCATGAGAGTCGTTGATGCTCCCGTAGAGAATATGCAAACGCTGATTTAAATCAGTATATATATCATAAATGTCATATCATCATGTTAGTGTCAGTCTGACCCCGGGTCAGATTAAACGATTACAATCGTCGTCGGCATCACGATGTGGAACAAAAGTAACATTAAAACACGATCAAATGTCCGGTGCAAATAAATTATCGTTGACCGAACGTCAATTTAAGAGATTCAACGAAGCTAAACACGCCAATAAAGGAATACGATTAAATCTTTCCGTGAACGCCATTAAGGATTCTATTAAGACCGGAGGAATATTTCCGCTTCTCGCAGGTATCCCAGCATTAATAGCCGCAGCCGCTCCAGCTGTTGCAAAAGCCGCTGCGTTAGGTGCAGTTGGAACTTATTTTTTTACGGTTTAAAATCAGCTGGGACAACTTTACAAGTAGGTATTCTAGCTTCGTCGTAGTTGTCACTGATGACTTCGTCGGTGACGCAGTCACTGGTGACACAGTCACTAGTGACGCAGTCACTAGTGACGCAGTCACTACAGTCACACTCAGTGACATCTTTAGCCAGTAATTCTTCCGCGTCTTCGTTTATCAACTCAGTCATCGCCAAGATATCTTTCAGCTGTTTTATACGAGCGTGTACGAGTCGCTTCGTTTCGTATTCGTGAGATAATTCTGACCTAACCCGCTCGATGGCCCGTGATAACGGCACAAATAATTTCACCTGCGTATCAGTGATTGCCACCAGCGATCGTAACATCGCCTGCTGAATTATCTTTATGAATCTATAATCGGAGGGCAGCGTATACCTATTCTCTGACCTACGAAATTGCAATGATTCAAAATCACTCATTATTTTTTCAGGATCAAGCTGGTCAGATATTTTCACGCCGCTGTGTTGTAATTTCTTAATAGCATATATAATTGATGTGATGTTTTCGTGATTCATTATTTTATATATTATAAATTATTTGTTTAAATAAAAATATATTTCTGAGTAAATATTTCTGAATAAAAATAAAATATTTGAGAAAATCTGACCAAAGTCACAATTTTGACGGGCATTATACCCGTCAAATTCATGAAATCTGTACACTTTCGCCAAACTGACGGGTATTATACCCCTCAAATTCATAAAATCTGTACAGAATTCATAAAAAAAATCTGAATCATAATAAATATTTATAAAAAATCTGAATCATAATAAATATTTATAAAAAATAAAATATTTTACAGAATCTGTACAAAATTCCAACACTGACCGGTATTATACCCCTCAAATTCAGAAAATCTGTACACTTTTCGTAAAGTGATGGGTATTATACCCATCAAATTCAGAAAATCTGACCAAAGTTACAATTTTGATGGGTATATTGCCCATCAAATTCATAAAATCTGTACAGAATTCATAAAAAAATCTAAATCATAATAAATATTTATAGAAAATCTGAATCAGAATAAATATTTATAAAAAATAAAGTATTTTACAGAATCTGTACAGAATTCGCAACGCTGACGGGTAATATACCCATCAAATTTAGAAAATCTGTACAAAATTCCAACACTGACGGGTATAATACCCATCAAATTCAGAAAATCTGACCAAAGTCACAATTTTGATGGGTATTACCTATCAAATTTAGAAAATCTGACTTAATTTCATAAAAAATAAAATTTTATTATAATAAAAATATCAATCAGATAAATATAAAAATATATTCTGAATCAGATAAAAATAAAAATATATTCTGAATCAGATAAATATAAAATATATTCTGAATCAGATAAAAATAAAATATATTCTGAATCAGATAAAAATAAAAATATATATTTTATAAATTCAAAAATAAACAGCAGCTATGATGCTCAGTCTACCATTCCACTGGGTCCCTTCTGCCGGTAAAGTCTTTTGCCAATAAGATCCTAAGAGTCCTTGTTGGGGGCATCAAGCCACAGGCACTCTTCATGGTTAAGACCTGTCTTATGGTCCACAGGCACCGTATTGAGACTTTTTGGTCCAGCGGACATTCTTTCTGAATGCCCCTATGTGGGTACCCTTCAGTGAGGTCACAAGGTCGCGACTTCACATCATCCTGCTGTTTATTTTGGGGACGCAATATCGATTTCATGTAACCCCCCCAAAATCAAACCCCGGGGTAAGTACAAAACTGCACCCACCACCTTGTTTGACGTGGAGGGGGTACATGAAATCTCATGGGGCTTGCGTCCCCACTATAATAGCATCTGTCGCCGATAGCAAGATAATATATCTTTAGCATTTTTAGAGACTCGAACACGCAGAGAGTCTACACTAGTTGATCTGCACGCAGACGCCTTAACACCACGGCTATCGGAGCTCTACAAATATACAGTTAAATTTAAGTATATAAATATTCACATTGCCTCACAGTGACTGTGTCACTCACTGTGAAACCAGTGACGTTGTCATAGACACTGAAATAGTATTCTGATTCTGAATAAATTCTGCAATTTTATATATTTCTGCAGTTTCTGTTTTGTTAAAATACTGTATTTTCAAGCTTCTTCATGCAGTTAACGCAGAACTATCTAACAATAAATGCACTGGATCGATATTGTTCTGGTATGTTCCACCTACCGCAGAACTGCGTAGATTTATTTAGTATAGTGTCGTCTGCTGCGATCTATATGTGTACAATATAATATCACGGCTGAGGTTTTTATGTTCTGTTTGAGGATATATTTTCTGCAATTAAAACTTCCTTATAGTTAAAATGTTTGGGCTGGAGAGATATTTAAACACTACGATTAGATTGTAGTATCATAGCTGCCTGATTACGCTATCAGTAATGAAACGGATTTTTATCACTGAATACGTACAAGCAATAACAAAAAAAGAAAGTTAACTACTTGATTACTATATCAGTGATAACGGATTTATCTCGCTTTATTATTCATACCGGAATGTAATTTTTTGATCGTATTTAATTGAATAAGCTGATTTAGTAATATTATTTGCAACATAATATATTGAAGCACGGCAGATACCGAAATATTTACCAGCCGCATATATAGAATTAAAAATTATCTCTTCACCTGTGTCTGTATTTGTAGATACAACTGACCTTGGAGAATTATCATTATAACCAACTCTTCCGAATTTTAAATTGTGGCTTGGTGTAACAACCCGCAGGTTAGACAAATTATTATTTTTGCGATTTCGATCAATGCGATCGATCACAAGTCCTTCTTCGATGATCCCATGAAAACATTCAAATACGAATCTATGGGAGTAATAATATATATTTTTTCCAACAGTAAATCTGAAATAACCAGTATTATTAACAGTACCGACTGGGGTTTTCAATCTGCAGTTTCTGATGACACCATCACGAGACGCTTCATAATTTTTAATGATGGGATGTTTCACAAATTCATTTTGCTCCATTTATATATAATAATTATTTGTCTAAATGATAATTTTGAAATCTGGCCAGATAGTCTTCAGCGGTTTTTAACGGGGATTCATTATTATATATTTTATCATAATATCGTTTTAGCTCTCTGTATCTTTTACCACCACACGCTACACATAACTGTGTTTCTCCTCTGACTCCAACACCGCATCGTAAACACGGTTTTGGTCCTAGACTACCTCTTCGGAAACTTTGCATGTGTTGACCACAGAATTCATTTACGCATGATTTATTACAAGGAGTTGAAAATCCAATCATGAGCCATCGGCATCGGTTGTTTGTTTGAATCATTATATATATAATTAAAGTTTAATTAAACATATATATTTGTCTTAAATATAGTATGGAGGAATTTGTGAGATTATCCACGATTGAACCTTCCACTGCAAGATTTGATCTTGATAAATTACCAAAATCTAAATTTAGTTTTTCAATGCAAGATCTGGCTTTGATAAATAGTGATATAACCGATCGTATCTGTGAAGGTAAACAAGAATTTCGCAATGATGGTGCGGCTCATACTTGGTCGACATTCAGGATTATGAGCGACAAAGGTGTTGTTGTCGATGCTAGAATGAGCGACAAACGAAGTAAAAATATTATTAACTACCTCGACAATCAGCGATATATTATTTTAGTAAAATTTATTGTTCAGACAGATGATGAAACTTGGATTATTCTTGACAAACGCGAACCTGTACGACTTCATACTGGAAATAATACTGTTACATTAAATAAACAATCCAAGCCAGGTGTGCTTACCGGTATCGATAAACCATATTATGAACGGGCGTATCTTGTCACGGCAGTTATATATGTAATATATCCGCTAAATAATAAACCCAGCGTTGGGGATCTCAAACCAATGAAAATTTCAAGAATAAATTGTGTAGCTGAGCGTGTCATGCAACATTTCTCAAAAGCAATACGCGGAAACGGTTTAACAGATATAAGACGCACAAAAATAAACGAGTGGGCAGAAACAGTTAGAGATACCGGAGCATCTATCAATGAAGTTGCTAAACTAGAAAAGAAATTAAAATTTCCAATAACAGTAAAATCACTGACCGGAGAGATTTTATATAAGTCAAAATACCCATCAAGAGGAGCTCCAATAACAATCATTGATCATAATGCACATGCATGGACCGATGCTGTAACAATATTTCCACGAGATAGGACAGTCAGATTTTATGACGATTATATATTCGATGCTATCAGTGATATCAGTAAGAGCGATCCTGTATCTGTTTGGTTATTTCAGAGTTCAGAATCCGCATATTACGATCAATTTGTAAAACCTAACGGAGATATTTACCGTGGATAATCTCTCCATGAAGAAATGAAAAATCTTGCACTGAAATATAATTCTGACAACGTCGAAGTTGAACAATTACTAAATAATTGTTTTACAGTTCCATCAGTTGCGGCTCACTTCGCTCAGAAGAAAAATTCATGGTCACCGACACGATCAGAATTCCTCGAAGATGTTCAACGTAGTTGTGTCGAATATGGGCATGGCGGATTATGGAATACCAAATACGATCATCGTAAAGTTATATCCGTTGATATGGTTGCGTGTTATCCTGGAAGTTTTCTTGGATACGGAGAATGTTCTGAATATTTCAAAAGATTCGGACATCCCACACTTGAAATGACAAGAGTTGCGATCAATGGACCATTACCTGATTTTGATTTAACTGGATTTACTTGTGTAAAATCGTTTAAATTCCGCGATAATCTTCATCCTATCGTTTATGTGTGGTTTGGTAGACATTTCTCAGAAAAACATTGGGTTCCAACGGTGTTATTACGATACATGCTTGATGCTGGAATTTTAATATCGTTGAGTGTAAGTGAAGCTATTATATCATATCATTCGCAGAAACAAGTTTGGCTACCACAACAAAAACAACATTCACCACTGACGGATTGGGATACAATCGATTACGAAAATAAAGTTGCAAAAGATCTCGGTAGAAAAATAATTGGTAAATTTACTCAAGGTGGTTCGTATGATCATAAACGGCATTGTACAAGATTGATCATGGATGATGCCGAGTTAGATTTTATAATTACTGATACAACGAACAATGGAACATTTATAAGCAGAAGCAATGCTTATTTGTCAGATGGAACCAAACTAGGTACAATCGTGAGTTATATTGATGGTGAGTCACCGCAATTTACTCATTTAAGATCTTCTATGCTCGCTTACGTTTCTATAAATTTATTATCGATGATAAATAGATTTCCTTGTTACCCCGTCAGAGTTGCTACGGATTCATTGTATGTGGATAAAAAATATTTAGATTTGGTAAAACCGTTACTCGGTAGCGACAAATTGGGATCATGGAGAATAAAACAAGAAAGTATACTCGATTATTCTGAAACAGCAGATGTTGATATCAAAGAAATATACTACGGTAATGACAATCAAATACCAACATCAACATCTCCGTGTGTATTCGATCCCGTGGCTAGACATAAAACCATTTATCTCAATGGACCTGGAGGATCTGGTAAAACAACACGTGCGATTGAATTATTTCGGAGTTTAGACATGATTGTGTTGACACCTACACACAGACTAGCGAGAGAAATAAAACAACAAGGAGTAAAATCTCAAACTTATCATAGTTTCTTTAGATGGTGTGGAGACACGTGGACACCTGAGCGAATGGGTGAGAAATATATTCCCAAAATCATCATCTGGGATGAGATTTGTACTGTGTCGTTAGAAACACTAAAAATATTTCTTGATTGGTTATTGACAAAAAATACTGCTGTTATTATGTGTGGCGATCATGGTCAACCCCCACCTTTCGTTGGGCAGTCTCCGCATGAGTGGTTAAAAACATTTGTGGATTATTATGAAGAAATAAATGATGATCATAGAGCTATTGATGAACCCCTAAAAGAATTTAAGAGATTAATCAGACTACAGCCACACAGAATACAGTGTGAGATAATGCATGAAATAATTCCAGAAACTCCTGTAAATGATTTTTGGAATCTGTGGACACCAAATGATTTGATAGTTGCGAGTAGAAAAATAGTTCGTGATGAATTACAAGAAAAATTATTTCTGCGTCACAAGGAAAGATTTCCAACGTTACCTGTACCATTATGTTATCGCCCAGCAGATACTCGACGACAGAATATTGAAGTTAATATTCCAGGAACAAATGAAAAACAAAATCTTGTATTAAATGATATTGTTCTGGTTGACATTGATGTTGTTGAGAGCGCGTTGAACATGAATAACTCACCGTGGAAACTGGGATATGCTATAACAATTCACTCGTCACAAGGATTAACTATTACTGATACAAATATCTGGATTATCGATGACAGAATCGAGTGGTCAAATTTAGTCTATCTAGCAGTATCTAGAGTCAGGAGAATATCTCAACTACACAGAGTTGTTATAGACATCACAGAAGATAATAATCAAACTGTTAGTCACACCGAAGGTGTTATTGGCGTAATAAGAAAAAAACTATTTGGTTATAAGCAATGTGACAAAAAAATTAATCGTGATTTTGATATTGATGTTGAATTTATTATAACACTTAAACAACGACAGAATAATCATTGTGCAGGTTGTAACTGTAATATGCTATGGGAATATTCGAGTAATAATCCAAAACAATTTACCGTGGATAGAATTAATAGTGATCTTGGTCATACACGTGATAATGTGATGCTGACCTGTCTTGAATGCAATCGACGTCGGGGTTCCAATTTACAAAATTGAACGCGGTGGTAATTGTGTGTCTTTAGGAATTACTTGTAATTGTTCGCGAAAAAAATCCACGCTGAGGAGCAGTTGAATCCAGTCTGTAGATTGCAGGTCTACCCTTGGATCTAACCACGCTAGAGATTTTATGTGTGGTCACACTCCAAATAGGATCAGTTGCTCTTGTTTTACCACCTTCAAGTTCACCAGGTTCATATAAATACCTTACAGTCACACTACCTAATACTGGTTGAGAGGAAGATTCACGTTGTTGTCCGTAGCGATGGCTACGGGGTATATATTTTTTTGTGATTGCATTAGAAGGTTTTATAGAAGTTGCACGAGTAATTTCATTATTTAACGCAGCTATCACACTTGGTAATCTTGCAACCCATTCGCGAGATCTTGCATCTGTATAAATTATTTCCTTCGCATACTGGTATCCAAATAACTGCTCAGCAAATGTTCGATTAAATCTTTCAACGATTGCCTGATCACGATGAATTTCGGTGTGTCCTCGTCTGATTTTCACGTTATGTTTTTTCATCAACGATGATACTGCACCAAGAAATTTTTTGCCAGGATCAACCTGTAGCAACCGTGGCTATCGTAGACCGCCACGCTGATAAATTCGTTCGAACGCAGATGCAACTTCAGTTGCTGTCTTTGTCGACAATGGTTCTGCTTCTTTATATATACTTGCAATGCCAACGACAGTTAGCGCGTATTTATATGTGCGTGATTGACGTCCACGTGTTTTAATGGTATCATGTGGTAAAAATAAAATATCTGCTTGATGAACTTCATTGGGAACGCTGACATCAAAATGTGCATACTGAATTTTTTTAGGTGGTGGTAGATAAATTTGCCATATTGCTTGTCGTGCTAACCACGCTGCAGGAACAGCACGTGAAACCTTTGCACTTGGCGAGTTTACTAATCGCTGCTTTGCCCTTCCAATATCCTCTCGGGGAATAATAAATAGACTCCATTATAATAATCATATAATTATATACCCAGCCCCTAACATAATTTTGCCTTTCATACCAGCTTTTACCAGAAAAGCAGCTAATTTTTCTCGAAACGATTTATCTTTTATATTATTTATGGCATGAATTAATCTGATATCGACGAGATGTCGCTGTTGTAAATCTTTACTTCGATAAGCGATATCATGAACGTAACACGCTTGATCAATCTTGTTTACGGGATATTCTCCAGGTCTCGGTTGATCTTGATTGTCAAGACGAATATCTAAACGAGTTCCTGGTCCACAATAATTATAGCCCGGTACATGTTTTTCTCCGGGATATTTCGCCCACGGTAATCCTGGAAATTTTCCCAACGCTGTAGTATTTGTTAGAAATAAATTTGTATTTGTTTGTACCGCACTCAGCACACTTGCCTGTCAGTACGCGTTTTTTATTTTTTGTTGTTATTGTTGTTAATCCGATCGTTGGCGTGGCTGCACGGCATCGAACACAATATAAATTCATAATATAAGTTATATGGATGTAATTGACTTTTCTGCGACACGAAAACAAGAACCAGTAAAACATCACCCAGCGCTACCGAATTCTATCAGGATATAATAATAGGTCCATCTGGATCAGGCAAAACACAATTATTGCTTAATCTGAAAATGAGATGGCTGAAGTGGGATAAATTATATTTAGTAGCTCCATCTGTAGATGATCAGCGATGCTATGAAGTACTCAAGGATTTTAATGAAAATGCAAAATTGTTAAATGAAGACAGTGACGTTATTGATTTTATCACCAATATTGATGAAGTGCCATCTGTAGATGATCTTGATGGAAGTATTAATAATTTAGTAGTATGCGATGATGTCATGCTGGACAAACAATCAAATCCAGCTAGGATATTTTCTCGAGGTAGACATAAAAATACAGACGCGATTTATGTTACACAGCGTTATACACAAATACCTAAAGTAATCAGAGATAACTGTAATATTTTAGTTGTGTTTAACGGAGTTGATAATCATACGCTGCAAAATATTTATTATACTTGGTGTTCAGGGGACATGGAGATGATTGAATTCAAACACTTTTTTTCAAAAGCACAAGCTACCCCATTTGGTTTTATAACAATAAACTTGCTTGATCCAAGGTCAAGATATCGTAACGGACTTGATACAATATTTGGATAAAAACCACAGCAGCAGGGAGGGTGCGACCAATACGCGGATCACTGTGTGTAAGGGAGTGAGGTATCTATATAATTGGGACCATAATTGGTTATGATTGATAGCAAATTTGTCTTAATGGGTTATGATTCGGCCAAGGTGGTCTGTTCACCCTCCCTGCTGCTTGCCTTAAAACACACAAATAGAAATTACCAGTATTCTCGCGGAAAAAAAAAACAACTTTTAAGTCGTGGGCATAGAGAAGAGTAGAGGAAACCATACTCTTTCAGTGGTTAATTGTGTCTTCGCAGGTTCCTTAAGTATTCAGATGTCATGTAAAAAAAAAAGCAAAGATATTGCGCTTAGAGTGACCTGCGAAACACACAGATGCAGCTGCACCAAATCCCTTCACGATGAAATTAAGAAGTAGAGCTACGAGAGACACTATCATGGAGAAGAAAAATAAAATAAAAGTCTGGAATAAATGAATACCAGTCAAAAACCTAAAATGTCAACAACTTAGTGTTTGAAAGGATAGATGGGTTATTTACATGTGAAACGTGTTACGAAGTAAACTACAGCAGATAAAGATCAAAATGTGCCTCTTAAATTAGAAATTAGACAAACGAAAATTCTTCCTAAGAATGTAATGTACTTAGCATTTAGATTAAAGAGATGGTTTAGAGTCTATTCAGTAAAGGACACAGATGCAAATTCAATCATATTTGACGTTACTTTGAAGCAAAACCGTTTTATATCTCGTCAGATCTAGAAAACATGATATAATCATTTCTCAAAGAAAATGATCTCTGGACTTCTGAACATTTATTGATGAAGTAAATAAATACCAGTCTTCTTTGTAATTGACGTCGATATTATCATACATATTTTATATTATTCTGAACACTGTTCAATTCATGTGGTGTGTGTGCACAAATGATCACATGTGCTGGTGTAAACAATAACTATTTGCACATTCTGCTATATATTTTTTAACATGCACTCGCATGCAAAATTTACTGCTGAGAATCAGACAACAAAACTAAGTTTCTTATGGAACGTTAACGAACTGATGTGGTCCTTACTGTTATACAGTGATTAAAATAACATACTTTGATCCGCTTGGCAAGCGTTCTATAACACCCATTTTCCCAAAATATTGTACCTGTCATAGGCGCCAGACCCCATAAAAACCCCAGCCCAACAAACAATATTTTTTCCTACACGGAAATGTCCGTCTCTACTCGTTTTGCTCCAGAAAAAAGACTGGTTTTTAATTTTTTTATACTTTTAAATCTTAAATCATATCTCGCATTACGTTAGAAATAAGCCTTTATCACAGAAAAAAATATTGGTTTCTATCAATCACACAGTACACGAAAATATCAGAATGGAGAAATTCTGTTTTCTTTATTTTACATTTAAGACAGATTGAAGATTTCAATTTAAAAAAAAAAAATTGATGAAGCTGTAAAAATATTTTGTTTTGAACACTGTTATAGCTAACTACAATATCTAACCTAGGTAAGTACAGGTGGGATTATAAGTTTAGAACAAATTCACCTTTTCTGTTCTTTTGTCATCATGTATATAAAACAGACAACTGCCAGCCTAGTTAATACATCATTAGGGATGAACAAGCATAAATATAACTATGATATATATGGTCCTCTTTGTGACGAAGCCATAAGGCAGATTTGTCAAGATAACCCTAGACGTACACTGTAATTATCTGCAGGATGTAATGAAATTGATACATTCCTCTAGTACAATAGGACACACACACACATATGTATATATATATATATATATATATATATATATATATATATATATATATATATATATATATATATATATATATATATATATATATATATATATATATATATATATATATATATATATATATATATATATATATATATAAGGCCTTGTGGACATAAGTTTGACCTATACATTTTGCCTCAAGGACTCAAATTTAAAAAGTATCCTGTACTTATCGAGAGTTATGTAGTGGGCGTGTGAGCAAGCCTCTAATTATTTGCGATTACGAGTCAACATTTTTAAAAGGTGGACGCTGATTCGTAAATGTCTCGATTTGCTCATTTTCCGCGCTTGCATATCGTATTCGTACTGTACCATATTAAGTCTGTATCACACACCACTTTGAAAAAATTGAAAGTAATCACCTGTAAAGCGCATTTTTAGTTTAAAAAGCCTTGAGACTCAAAGAGTGTTTCACTGCAAACCGAGGATCAGTAAAAAACGATGCTGTATATATAAATAGGATCAACAACTTTAGCTTAATGAAAAGGCAAAATAAAGAACTTTCCATTCATAATCAAGATTGTGAGCAAGAAGACTCCACGGAACTTCTAATATTCAACTGGTGACAGGAAAACTACCCATTCTAAATGCCAGAGTAAGAAATAGCTCTGCTGAGATAAATTAAAGCAGAACATCCGTTTAACTACTAGGACCACTCATTGCAATTATCTTGACATATGGATGATCTAACATTGTTGAAGATGTAACACGTCATATGAAAATAGTGGATCTAAATTAATAAGACTCATACTTGACTATGAAATGTTTAAAAATTGTTTGCCTTTTTTAATGATACATTTTTGCCTTTAACATCGTTTATTGCAATAGCTTTCTTTATAGGAGTAGCTTTATGCCATACATTCTAGCAGGAAAAATATAGATTTAACAATCCTGTTCAAGGTTACCTCAATGATGAAGTCAGCCATGTTGAATGATTAAACTTAATGTTGTGCTATTCTATCTCTTCTTCATGGTATAATTTATCCCATTTTTATTTAATGTCGCTGAGTACCATTATATTGTATGTCCATTTAAAACATTTATATATTGTTCGTATATTGATATGTGGAATAATGAACATAGAATCTGATTATCGATGTGAAGGTCAACTTCGCTGGCTCCATCAGGTTTTACAAAATTAAGCCATCGATTGAAAGCAATATATGGTATACATAGTAATTTACATGCTATATCTAATTTAATCAATGTTTTGAATGCACATAAAATTGTGTGTCTATTATTGTTCAGTAACATTTAAGGTTTGTTAATTTGGTATCGTTGTTACATGTATCGATTGTAGAATTCTCAACTTTGATCTTGATTTCTTTACTTTAATTGTATGTTCTTTTTGAAATCTGCTTCCTCTATATCAGCTTTTGCAATATCAACTGGATCTTTAAGCACATATTTATGGGGATGGTGGCTGCAATTGTGTCAGAGCTTTGTATAGGATGTTTTCCTTTGACTAATTAGATTTCAAATTTTCTGTTGACTATTCGTATCATTGAAACGTTACTTACTCTAAACCTTTGTTGAAATTGAGACTGATATTGAGCTTACCGCCCAAGAATGAACAAGAAGGACCACAAATCGTAGAAGATGATCCGTGAAAGAAATGATTGGGACTTCTAGCAGTCACCTAAATTTAGAAGCACTATCTGTTATTCCATTGGCGGTGGTGTAGACACCTTAGATATCTTGTTCGTGTCATAAAAATGTAAGGTTCGTTCTATTTTCATGACCGATGAAATAACAGCATTTACAATACAAGTGTTTAATGTCTATGAAAATCAACTAAATAGGAAAATGGCAAGACTTTGTCTACATTTAATCTGCTCTTTGATATGCTTTACCCTTTAGGTAAAAGATAACACTATGTAACCTTAAAGTGCCACTGCCGTAAAATGCCACAATGGTATCATTAATACTTTTAATATTAAAAAGTCTGGTTTCAAATTTTGTTCAAACTATGGTTTAGTGTCTAACTTTGCGAGACCTGTTCTCTTTTCGGTTCTCTTTTAAACGTTTACCTGCCGTTCGTGTAAGGTCTAAAACCTCGTACAAACTTTTCACCTTAGACACATTTACTCTGGTAACAAATGTACCTGTTAATGTGATTATTGCTAAGTCATTAAGAATTAATTCAAAATTCTTTAAAAATCTTTCCTGGTTTTTGTTTTTATGGCCATCATCAAAAAATCACTAATGTAACAATGGACATTTTGTATAATGCAAAATCAGTTTTTTTTTTTAAAAAAATCACATTTCTCCCTCAAAAAGAAGAAAACGAAAGCGTAATATTTGTACGTCAGCCGAAACTTTCTTTGTTAACTTCTTCTTGATAGGATATAGTATTTCGCAACATTTGTAGTACCAAATAATGTATGATTTTGAGAACCAAACCAGCAAATCTTGTACTACTTTTCAGACTTTGTATTTCTGATCGGTGATTGTTTGTTGTTTAGAACAAATGCACACTGGATGATTTACACCACCTTTGTCTTCTTGAATCAATTCTACAGCAATCCCTACATCACTTACATCAACAGACATTTTTAATGATTGACAGCAGTTAGGAGCTGAAAGAACAGGTCCGCTCTTAAGTATGGTCCTTATTTTATCAACATTCTGACATTTGCCAGACCAGTGAAACGTGCATTACTTACTCAACAACTTTCTCATAGGTTCAGTAATTTTGGAAAAAGCTTAGCAAAATTTCTGATATGTCCAGCCTACAAGATGGCATCATTTATTTTACTAAGAGTCATTGGAAATCCAGAGGTAGCTGGACCTTAATTTCTACACGTTTAATATGACAGTGTCCTACAATGTGTTCTAAAAATATAACACAAGCATGGCAAAACCCCCCTCCCTCCGCTACCAAACTTAATTGTCAATATTACATCACTGAGTCTATGAATCAATTTCCGAATGGTTTCCGTGTAATCTTTAAACGTATCATTGTAGACCAGATGTCACTGTTCATTAGAAGCTGCAATGATGACGGGAAATTGTTCATACCAAACGGCATCACTTTATATTGCTAGCGTCCATCTTGATGTGCAAATGACAACATTTCTTTTGTTCTTTCCGTGAGACGAATTTGTCAGAATCCCTTTAAAAGATCGGACTTGGTGACATATTTTGCATTTCCAATTCTGTCAATGCAGTTATTTATTCTTGGAATTAGGAAATAATATTTTTTTTTTTGACACTTCATTTTTCTATAATTAGTACATATATGGAATATATTTCCTGGTTTAGGCACAAGAATAAAAGTTGAATTGCAGTTACCTTGTACTTGGTTCTATAAAATCATTCTCTAGCAAATACTGAATTTCTTTTTTTTCAAACACTCCTGATTGAGAGATTCGCCCTCTAAGGATGCTGTATCACAGGTGTAGAATCTACAATCTTAACATCAGGATATATTTGATTTGATTGTGTATGAACATCAGGAAACAAGTGCTTATATTTAGATCATAGTTGTTTTAGTTCACTCTTTTCTTGCGCTTGTTAGTGTGAAAGTTTCTGGTCCAGATTGTAAAATATTTAAAAATCTGAATTTCGAAGATTAAGCAAATATCACTAAAATCAGACTGCATTCAGTCGGTTACATTTTCACGTTTTGGGACAGCCACAGCTAAAAACTGCTCGAATGATTACCAGGGCTATCTCTATCATACAATTTAGTCCGAAAAGGATTTTGAACTATGGACACAAGATCCATAATTTTATCACCAGTCTCAAACTTCCTTTCCTCCGTAATTCTGTCAGGTCTTAATTTCATTTTTAACTGATTAGATTGAATATTAGTTCTTGCTACTTAGCAAGCCTTTGACAACTTTTATTTTAAATTAGAGACATAGTCAAGAAGATTAAACTTTGAATCATCATTTCAAAGAAGGTTCTCTTTTAATTATTTAAATATTCTACGCTCAGTATTATCAGAAACTAGTTCAAATGTACTAAAACCTAATGTTTCCTTTGCTGATTCACTAACAGCAAACAACAGCAAATGAATAATCTCATGCCAATATGTTCCTGTATCAAAGCAGTATGAATGAATCATCTTCTTCAAAGCAGAAATATTTCCTTATCCCATTGACTTTCCGGGTGATAGGCAGAAGCATTTAAACTGTTGGGTGGGTACTTAATGTATAAGTTGATGGAAAATTACAGACACAAAGTTTTAACTTTGATCAAACTGGAAAGACTTGAATTGACCAAATAGTGTAAGAAAGCTATGGTTTTAGTTTTAATATTTCTTAAAGAAATTGCCTCTCGAGATCTTGAGAACTTTCATATTATGATTTACACTTATTGGTTGCCTGACTTGTTCTTGGGTTTAGGTAATGGATCGATACAGTCTACCATCATTATCCTGCTAAATGGTTCGTGAAATGCAGTAACATGTTGCAGAGGAGCCTTAGTTATATTCTGATTTGGTTTTCCTACCATTTCAAAAGTGTGACATTATTTTGTAGTATTAAGAAACACCCCTTTTTAAAATTCGGTCAATATAAATGGTTCCATATCGTGTGATAACTCTTACAGACTCCTAATTGACAAGCTAAGGGAGAGTTGTGGGGTAGATTAAGATTGACCTGTCGATATGGGATAAAAAAAATAACTGGGTAGCTCACTGACCATACGTCACCAGATGGTATCTCACGTGGCCTCCATTTTCTCGTAATGACCCCATTCTTCGCAAAATAATAGAGCTGGGGCTTCACATTTGCTAATATGCCCTGTAACAAAAATGAGATCTCAGGATCTTGTTCCTGCTTCACAATGACTGATTGTTGTTTGTAATCCTGGTTCGAATAAAAAGAATGAGTAGTAAAGTGAGGATGACTTTAATCAAAAGACTAACCAAACATATGTCAGCTAAAGGAATAATTTTGCCATGGCTCTGTTAACTGCACAAAGAGGATATAAATCGGGGATTTCATTCCCAATAGGATTAAGCTTTCTGATGTAAACAAGACTTTTGAGTTACAAATTTCTAATACGACTGTCACGGGTCTTGAGACTAAGTCTGATACCAAACTGACAAAATGGAGAGGAACATTAAGAACGCATAACTCTACTCCATGAACAAAAACACTTTCACTAGAAGAAGACTTCTCAGGCAAAGGCAAAATGCATGATAACAAAAGACTTTGAGAATCTCCTATGTCCCTTAACATTTAATAGGGATAGAATTGTCACAATCACCAATAAGTGATTTAGAACCTTTGGACATAAATGATTCATAATTCTCCATAACAAAATCAAACTGGGGTTTGCTTTACTCAACACATGTACTGCTTTAAACACAATACCATAACTTTGAACTCTTAGAAATAACTGCATTAGCTTTAGTCTATTGCTTATTTTCCGGCCTGTAGCAATAAGAAATGACGTGCCTTTCATTCGTGCAGTACCTAGTAGGTAGGAAGAGATAATGATTTCCGATGAGTCCTATAAATCGTGTGATTTCCAAACGTTGTGGCAGATTGAAATCTCGAAGCACTCAAGAAAGACTGAGATGACTCTTTTAACAAAAATGATTCTGAGAGGAAGACTTTGCAAAACGCAACTTTGTATGTTAGGAATCAATCATCAGTTGTTCGAGAAGCATTTTCTAAGTTTCTACCTTTTTGCATCAGGATAGGTCTTGACATCACCGTAGATGCAATTCTTGAACTCTTGAACTAATGTGAGCCTGTATGAGGTTATGTTGATCTTGATCAACACTCCTATCAAAACTGTTTCTTTCTCCCATGCAAATTTGACATCTGTATGTCCATCTTTACAATTCCTAAACCATTTTCAATGTGCCTCAGGTACCGACTTAGAACTCTACAATATATAGTCTTTAATCACATGATAATCAGCTCTCTGTTGTACCGAATGTAAAGTGTATACATCACGGGCTTTGCCAATACGCACAGCTTGTAATACTAAAGTCCAATGCTCTCCTGGCCATGTTTCAAGCTTTCAGCAATTTTCTCAAAGTGGGGAAAGTATTGAACTGCCTTTCTATGTTTAAAAGTGGTACTAATTTAATATTTTGGTAACATCAGAACCTGAACTTGTTTTAAGGTGAGTGGGCCCTTACGTGCCACGCATCCCAGTTATTTCGTATAATCAATATTGCATTTCCCTTTCTTCTTGCCCTCTCTCTTCAATGCATCTGCATTTACATTTTCGTCTCTTTTTAAACTGTCTCCAGTTGTGTTTCTCTTTTCTACTATTTCTAGCTGTTGTTATATTTATGTCTTCTCTTTCTCTGGATTTGTATTTCTCTCTCCT
Organism: Megalonaias nervosa; assembly: GCA_016617855.1. Lineage (NCBI taxonomy): Eukaryota > Metazoa > Mollusca > Bivalvia > Unionida > Unionidae > Megalonaias > Megalonaias nervosa. Next base: position 75,700 of record JAECUM010017670.1, read on the forward strand.
TTTTTTTTCTCTCTCCGGTATTCCCTTTTTTATTTCTGCATCTGTCTTTCTATCTCCTATTCGTATTTCTGAATTTAATATTTTCTGAAGCTGAAGCTTTTTTAACTCTAATTTTATCTGAGGTTTTAACTACTCTTCTTTTAATTTCCTATCAAGACTAGACACAGACCTATTAATAACATACAAAGCAATTTTATCCATTCTTTTCCACGAAATACTGAATCAAAATATTTCGGGTCTCTTGCATTGTTAAAGAAACCATTTCCTTCAGAGAGATCATTATCCCTGGCAAGCTCAGGCAACTCGTCCTTTTTCAAAGTCCCTAACCCTTCCTCAGTAGGATTTGAAACAACGTCCTCCACTTTAGATAGGATTGTAAAACTTTGCTCATTTCAATAAAGATTTCTGAAATATTTGAAATTAAAATCTTTTCCTGGGACGACGAAAATTCCGAAATAAAATGAATTAAATTTTAAAGACAATTTCTTTTATACATCAGAAATAATTTGAAAAAAATACAGATCCTGGACGAGCTCCCATATTAAGTTAGTACTGTCTGGTCTTACACTAAGTAATATAAATAAGCGATACCAACAAATTTATTAAAACCAACAAATACATTTTTCTTTAGGTTACAAAATGAAAAGTTAAGAGGAGCTTTCATTATTGTGAAAACAATCCAAAATAATCCTTAAAGTTTTATCACACGTACAAAACAGTGTTTAGAATGAATTCCAATATTGAATGTACTGATGTACCAATAGTTTTCAATGAGCTGATGTACCAAGTCATGACTTATAACGAGCATATAATCAAGAATGATGTGAATGAATTCTAAATACTCCCAAAATAGTGCTTTTGTCCAAAATGCCAATGAGAACTTTGTAGTTCCAATGAATAATTTAAATTAATGATTTCACGAACACTATATCTGAAAGCAACATTCATTAATTCCATAGACCGAGCTTAAAGGAGGTACGAAAATCATTTGTATACCATAACCTTATATAAGAACGTAAGACACAATAAAATGACCAAGATGTGGGTCAAAGGCTAGCTTCGAGAACATTCTAAGTTTGTAAATAAGGCTAGACGTTGAACCTTTAAAACGATGAAAGTCAGGTAAGCTACAATTCGTCTACCCTCAATCACGGACAAAAAATGAAGCACACAAATTAAATTAAATACGCTTACCAACAAAATATAAATGTAGATAGTTTTTCATGGACAGATGGATGATCTGAATTCCCCAATGTCTACCGTGATTGGATTTTCATTGTAACGGTACTTAGTTTCTGAGCGAACCTCTTACTCTTGACATAGGCTTTTCGTATCTTTAGGATATAAGGCGTACTGCTTGGAGATTTCATATGCGTTCGGAATAATCCGATGATGGAACAAGCTTTGGAAAAGGTATAGGTAGTTACGTTTGAAGAGATCTGTCATATCAGTACGTTTATTGCGATTGCACTCTTGTGTCAATAAATATAATATACTGGCTAGAATTAAAGGCTGTGAATGGGAATGCATTGGACTTTAAATCTTGGAAGTCACACTATCGTGATATTTTCTTCTGGATGTTATTCCGAAAGAATCTGTAATGTAGAGAAAAGGTGATAAAATGATGTAATTTTAAGATAAGCTACGCTGCATGTTTCACTTGTCTTTACAAGCAAATACTTCCAATTCGCACCGACAATTATAGAGCGCTAAGTCCATGCTATTTGACCGGTCATCGGGTGCCTTCCAAGTGCAGAATACCTGATTTAACATCGTCCCATATGAGATCAAGAGGATGGGGTTGTGGCATATAATTCGGCATATACGCATGACATAGACCTCTCTCAACGATAGGAGTCATATGACATCAAAATATTCAAACAGAATCAAATAATCGTCAAGAAGCAGATCTAAAATGTTCAAATGAAACTGAAAATAAAACAAATGATAAAAACGGATTTATGATCAAGATTAAATAACATATCTGCCATTGTTGGAACAGGCTAGATGAAGCTGATATATAAGAATATGGACTATAGCTATGAGAAAGGCGAATAACCGAATGGCATTCTGGGATGACAAGAGAGAGAGAGAGAGAGAGAGAGAGAGAGAGAGAGAGAGAGAGAGAGAGAGAGAGAGAATATTTAGGTTAAGTTTGTGAAAAAAAAATTGAAACATGACTCTGACACCGCTATTAATAGTATAGAGATAGTCATTAAATTGTTAGGTATTTATAGGACTATTACGCACTATTTTATGATATTACTCTAAACTTTTAAAGGAAATTTCCAGAGTATATATCCACTCTAGCTGTGATGTCTGGTACTCTATCATAAATTTCAGCATGGATGCCATATTGTACTAAAACTGTGATCAGCACTTGGATTTTAGGTTTTGCCACATAGCTATAAATACCAGCAAAACGCCCTTTTCTTCAGTTATTGTATGTTTAGTTTACTTTTACTTCCCCTCCACGACAATCTGTGCATCTGGTTACGTTTTGCATTTCAGTCAGTTTGCAGGTCGTGGGATGGGGCATCCTTATTCGTAAAAACGTTTCCAGATCCAAGTTTCTGGCACCATTCGTTTAGAAAAATAAAGAAAAGAGGATGGGATATTGTCTGAAAAGAGGATGGGGTTCATGAGGTATTGTCTGACAGGAGAAATCATAAGGTATGACCAGTTGTCGAATAAGTTGTGACAATATTTCCATGCTGAAACTTGGATCTTGGTGCAAAACAATTAACGTCTTCCTGTGTTGCATAGAGAGACACAACAGTAACTCTTGCTGATGTGTACTAAAAGGAAATTAAGTCCCCCCCCCACATTACTTTTCAGATGAGCTAAAGCAAGCAATGGATTGAATTTGCAGCACTGAAACAACGTTGATAATATTTGAATGTCTAGTATCTGAGGTGTGCAGATAGGTTTCAGTGACTGAGTTTTAGAAACTTTATTTTTGGACCGTTTCTTTTAAATCTTTATCTAACGTTTTGTTTTTGTCTTGACAGCTAAAACAATAAACCACAAGCAGCCGATCGTAGCTTTCTATGCCGGACTCTCCCACGATATCGGTGACGTGACTCTAGGTCATAGGGCAATTATGGACAGGGTTTTTCTTAACCAAGGTGAGGCATACGACGTAAGACACGGATCTTTTAGGGCACCATTCAAGGGATTATACGAGTTCTCGGTTTATGTCTGCAGTCCACCATCGAAGCATGTCCTCTTGTTCATGATGAAAGAAGGACAGTCTGTTGGATATACATTTTCGGTGAGCACCAGTTACTCATGCTCGAGTCGTTCAGCAGTTGTTACAATGCAGGAAGGAGAAAACATCTGGTTAGAAATGGAGGGTTCGGCGGCTGGTATGTTTACCAAGACACAGAAACACGTGGAATTTCGCGCTAGTTTTTCCGGCTTCTACATTGGAACGATTTGAGATGGTTACTATCTTTAATCAAGCCCTTGTTTAAATAAAACGTTGTTTCTTTAGTGCACACTCAAACTGAAATAGTTTCTGTTGGATTCAAGAATGCTTTATTACTTACGTGTGAACGTACGCTCCATATGTAACACATCCTTTAGCTATATACATGTAAATGAAGTAGTTTTAACAATATCATATAGACAACCCATTTTGTTTAATTACTACATGTACAAATTTCTGTTAGTGTTCAATTTGAAAATGAAATGACGATTTTTGTTAAACAAAATTCTAACCCGATCTTGAAACCACAATAAATAATTATCATCCGTTCACACGATACCTTCTATACTTTTGAAATTTAAAACGAGAGATTGTACGACTATGAGCTTGATAACTAATATGAATTCCTTCCTTACTTGATAATTATTTTCAATTATTAGGAGTTTATAAACCTGGAGTAGAAGGTGATTATTTTATTCAGCCAAATCGTATTGTGAATTTTTGTATCCAAAATGGATTAATTTGATGAGTCTGTTGATTTGATTTAGGAAGATAAAAGAATATAATAAGCGCTATCTCAATTGGTGTACAACAAAAGTACATTTACAGCTTTCTAAGTAGTATTTGGGTAATATTATCATATACTATATGTGATGGATCAGAAATGTCAGATACATGAATTTATATTTTATAGATAATCTCTGATTCATGACCAGATATTTATTCTTCGTCACAACCCTCTTAGATATTGGCAGTCAAGCTGTCGATAATTAATATCTCTGTGTAGGAGTTTTTTTTATGAGTTACTCAAATATTCTTATGTTCTCATACTCTATTAATATAACTTCAAAGGCTTTTGCTTGAAACAAAAAAGCCGTGTTCAGTCAGTACAGAAATTAAGCAGCCAGGAGTAATTGACTGGTTCATTGATGGATTGATCTTGTGTTGTTGTCTAACAGCTTAGAATGATCGTTTTCGTGCTGAAATTTACTGTATTAAAATTTCACCATGTTAATCAAAAAAGAGAATTGCCATTGAAGTCAATGGAATTTTCAAACAATGACAGTTTGTATGTAGCGGTTAGAACCTGAGTAAAGCATATTTATCAACACATTTACATGCATAACCTTGTGGGTGAGAAGAATGTCGAAGTACATGTTTTGAAGCATATTTTAGGAAAGTAGTAATTCTATGACTTTGATAAAAGTAAACTTAACGCACTTCCTGCTTCAGGTGTTATTGGAGACGTCAACGACATATTTTGCACATAGATTGCATGTATATCCGAATATTACGGCCAACATGCATGTCCATTTTAGGGTAAGCCTCGTCCCTCCCGACCCATCTAGTAGAAGCTTAGTAGTATCATCGATTAAATTTATATTGTTTGAATTGTCAAATGTATATTCCAATCAAAACTTGTCCTGAAGATTATAAACAGTTATCATGGCATACTTGGTACGGTAATCTTTCATCCGATCTGCATAAATTGTGTTAAAGTTTTCAACTATTCATGTATCACAGCTACCATGCGTTTTCATGGGATGAGACTTTTCTCTACCAGATATGGCAGAGCCGAATTTACATGTAATTAATGTATCTATCACATTATTAGTTTTTTAAGAAAACCCTAGTAATCGGTTCATTGTATATTCAAAGGAAGTTAGAATTCAACCTATTGTCAGATAATGATAGATAATTTGCCGTTGAATCCACTTCCTCAAGATCTGCTATTTATGAGATGTATGATTACCGTGTAACAAGAATTCGATGTGATGGAAGGTGCAACCAAGAAAGTTAGCTATTTGTTAAGAATGTGATCGATAAACACGGAAATGAAATTTGTCTTTTATGATCATATTACAAGAGGCAAACGTTTTTAATATATATGCTAATACAACATTAACGTTGTTTCTTTCCGACAATCGCTGACGCAAAACATGTACGCCACCGATCCAACCAAAATAGCATTCAGCAGTAGGCCTTATTGGAGTATACGTGTGGCTGTTAAAAAAAGACAAATTCTAACGATTTTGTTCATGACTTCCGTGAGAACATTAGGTTTATTCTTACATGTTACGGTCAATAGTTTGCAAACAAACTGCGGAGTGTACTTTTAGTAAAAATGGCGTAGAACCAACAGTTTGTATAGATTCAATAGCTGAAGAGTTAAAAGTAAACACAAAAATACATTTTTATTTCGGCGCTAATATATGTTGGATTACATGGTAGAAGGATATTAAATAGTTAGACTCCAAAAAGAATAGCCACAATATAATTCAGTCATGTTACCGACTAAATAATATAATCATTAATTTTTTTTCTTGCCAATGAAAGATCCTATTTGAACCTCGAAATCAATCCTTTGGTCAGTATGTATTATAACATTTGTTCCGTTTCTTAAATTTTCGTTTTCTCTTTATCTGAAAAACAAACTCTTTTTCAAAGTTATCAGTTTCTTTTCGTCTCAAACATGTATTAATTTCAATGTATTATTTAATCCATGGCTCTTGGTCCAGTAAAAGATTTCTATGTATCATTTTAGTTTTATTCCTAAATATACAACTTCAAATTACGATAGTGAATAACAAAGTTTGCTTTGCTTGTCAACGTGCATAAGGGTTTGAGTTCTAAATGTTTGTAACCCTTTAATTTTCTATCAATTTTGTTTGTGGTATAGAAATATCATCCTCATTAGGAATTGGTTTTCCTGATGCCAAATGATAATCTTTAAAATAGCCGTGCAAATGTGCTGGTACATGACAACCTACTTCTAGGGTTCCTTCAAATATATTTTCATAACTCCAGGAGATGTCATTCCCCCAATTCTTTATTATTCGCTCGCTCATTTAAAATGTCTAATATACACTTGGCTGGTACATGGCGCGGTCATACAAATTGTTCGCAAATATTAGATTATGCATGACTTTAGCCTTAATGTATCGTATTCAGAACTTGAGAAGATATTTTTCGGTATAGAAAATTAAATTCATTAAAAAGTTTTAATGTTAGTCCGTACATATTATGATATATACTTGTTATTGTTAACTGACATGAGTTTTATAATGTAGGTGACTTGATCGATGATGTTGGATTGGCAAGAATTTCATGATTGTTGAACTGACTTTGAGCAATTTGCAACACATGTGCCATATGAAAACCTTGGATTTGTTGCTTATTTATCGATGTACAAAATAAGAGTTTATATTTAGATTTGGCAATACTTACCCTAATACTGGTTTAGAATAAGGGAAGAATGTGGCTTGTTACACATAATTGTTATAGCATGGTTTGTACAGAACCAATTATCAAATCATAACGCTCACACTATAAATATCCCATTGGTACTGTTTCTATTAGACTCGATGTACATTCAATGAGGTATTTTACCTGAACCTGCCACATTACCTGATTTTCTGGTGCAGTGCAGAACGGTTATTTTTCTTGGTTGTTCACGTTTGTGTGTGTGTGTGTGTGTGTGTGTGTGTGTGTGTGTGTGTGTGTGTGAGTGTGTGTGATTTAGATTTTTAACGTAGCTTTAACAATTTTTCAGACATATCGCTACGATGTCTGCAGTGTGACAGTTTATAGTGATGTCTAGCACTGGGGCATAATGCCACAGACATGTGACATGATGTCCCACCCAGTCATATTATCCTGACACAAGGCCGACCAGTCTTAATGCTGAGTGCCAAGCGAGACAGCTGTAAGTACCATTTTTTTAAAGTCTTTGGTATGACTCGGCCGGGATTCGAACCCGCAACCTTCCGCATCCGAGGCGGACGCTCTAACCACTAGGCCACCTAGGTCACGCTTGTCTATATTTCGATAGCTTTTGTATCACTCTGCACCGTAGTCGCTAAATAAGCGACTCTACTATCCAATTTTGGATATTATCCTTAGGCCAACAAACTCTGAGGATAGGTCGGTATGTTAAGAACAACAAATTAGTTCCAAACTATGGCCCCATAACTTTGTTAATTTTCATGACTTACTGAAGTCAGTCTAATACAGCCCTTGAATGTAATTTTAAACTAGGCACAATTCTTTCAATAAGTGCGTTAATATGTGTTTTGGCAAAGTATAAAAATGCGGATGCTTATTGGAGCCCTTCCGTGGTCAAATCTTCATTCACTTCTAAAACTGTTTTCTTCATCAAAACCTTTTCCCACAAAAAAAACTATTGCTAAACTTTACCTGCAAGTTTGAGAATAAAACATCGGATGCAATTTGCCGCCACTTAGAGCTATACTAAAACCGCTAATTTTGCTTATCTGCTATAACATGGCAGCGATAGGAGACAAAGTCACAATCGGAATATTCCCGGCATATTCTGTCACAGCATATGTGGTGCAATCTGCCGAAAGTGAACCACATAACCAAACAAATGTATGAGTATTCATACAATTAGATTCTAGGTTTGTTTATTAGTCTTGACTTGAAAAGGCATCTAATCAAATATGCCTGGAAAATTGACACGAAGTGACGGGGATTGCATCCCCTTACCCTGGAGATGGCCCAATTTCTAAGGTACATGACGCAGTCTTCGGTCTTAAGAAAATTTATAGCACTTAAAAAAACTAAAAAAAAGTATGGCTACAAATTTTGCCTGAAAAGTAGGTCTGCTTTTGCCATTTGTTAATGTTTCAATCGTAAAAACATATTTTACATGTGGGTAGAAAGTAGACATTTATTCACAGAAAAATTGTTAGTTTATGTCAAATAGAAATTGCACAAACATCAAAACTGAGGGGAGCATTAAACTATTTTTCTTTACTATAACTGAAACCTTATGGGCAAAGGTCACTGATTATTCCAGGCTTGAAGAAATATGGAAACCCGATCAACAGGAAATACCTGAATGGAGGGGATACAAACCTGGATACAAACCCCAAACCAATTATCTCTTGAAAATATTAAGAAAACATATCATAAGAAAAAAAAACTTTATTCAAAATTCACCTTTCAAAATTTAATCAGTAAAACGGTTGGTAGTTAGAAAGTCATGAAGGATCATCTCTAAAGCTCCAGTACAAGTTATATATACTGGGACAGATTGGTAGGTGATTAGAAATAACAACCTAAATCTAAATTTAAGACCTTAAGGTATAAAATGAATTAACCAAAATACACTTGGATAAACTGATGCTCTCATGTCGAATCATCACTAGCAAATCCGCAGTTCAATATCTATTCCATGAAAATTCAAGCAGGATTTAATTTTAATGCTCAACATCGCGTCGAAACGATTTCAGCTAGTATCAACGATCAGTTTGGCAAAGCAATGAAAAAAAAAAAACATAGCCAGAATATATTGATCGAGTATCATACCATACATTTGATTTTTGTCATAAAATGAATTTATCCGACAGCAAAACGTGGTCTATATATTCTGGTTTAAACACAAACATAACACTGTATTCAAACGACATTCACAACAACGATCGATTCAACAAGTATTTTACCTTCCCTATCAAATTAAACTAAGGACTGGATTTAATGTCTGCGAATTCTGATATAATGTCGTAGGAAGATAGCTGTTCAATTGTTGAGAGTCACTCATTTGAAAGTGGATTCTGGCATAGCTGCTTACTAGGAAGGAGGAAACACGTATCACGTTCATCGAGAATTTGTACATCCTGATTATATTTATGCCAATAGAGGTCACAGTGAAACTGCATTGGTCGAGAAATATTATCTAGCAAAAATGTAAAACCAGATGCATCCCGTGAATTGAGGAATCGCTCAATAAGGAGGACATAAGTTACGAAATATATGTTAAATTCAGCGTATCGTCAATGTTGAAACACTCCAGGATTGCATACTTTGAAAAATTTGGACATTACGTTACGAAACAAATTTCTCCTAAACGTCATCATTGCCCAACACAGTCCTAAAGAAGCCTTGAATACACCACCATTTGGAATCCTACTGACTATGAAGAAGGAGCAAGAAGCCGAAAGGGTAGAATTTCAGCCTGTGTCGTCTTTGACTACGGCAGCCCCTATTGAATTTGACATCAAAGGAAACATCGAAGATTACATCGAACTAGAATAGAATCAAAGTTCAAAAAGTGGACGACACCAATGCCGAGTTAGATGCCAGAGTAGATGACGTCAACAATTTCATGCACTCATTGTTCACCAAAGTGGAATAACAAATGAGTCAGCAGCAGCATTGATACTTACTCTTTGGGAGCATACCTGGAAAATTTCTTGACGTACGGAAAAGAATCCAGTAACACACATCTAGATGCCTCTGCGATATGGAAGCCTGTCAAATTATATGTCTTCAATGACACAGCATTAAAGAAACTGACGATTCTGACAATGTTGGACTCAGTTTATAAATAATGGGTCATTTGCATTCGAACATGTGGTTGGAACATAAGTATATGTTGAATGCTGCGGATGTACACTTGAAAATATATCGACGGCGTACACTGTTCCATTTGATGACTAAAGCAAAGGAGTACAAAACCAACGATAAAGTTTTCACCTGGGAAACTACATCTGTCAGACGTGTGTGTGCGTGTGTGTGTGTGTGTGTGTGTGTGTGTGTGTGTGTGTGTGTGTGGGAGGACGATTGGGCAAGTTTGTACGTCGTGTGTTAGTTGAGGTATAGTCTTATTAGTTCATTTTATACCATTGTTATTAGTTCCAGTTTTATATGCATACGTCCTACTAACCATTTTTTCAACTACCAAGTAACTCTCTGAGATCTTCATTTCCTTCCAGTAAACAGAAATTCACAACTTTATCAACCGAGGTTGATCAGGTAAACTAGTCATCAAGGAAATAATGTGCATATCGTTATCTCAAAACACAGAATCACTAGATAATACAGCATACATACATTTTTGTAATGTCTAGCATATTTTACTGCAACATCGAGTTGTGTGTAATCTTAAGTATGATTGGGACACGATAGAAATGTTAGCAGAAGCCAATGTCCTTAAATCATGGTTGCTAAATATATGGCATAGTGTTAAATTTGATTCCGATGGAGGAAAAACACTTGTACTCTTATATCGGTTGAAATTTTCACGAAAATTTATAATATCGGAATGTGAGCAAAATGGCAAATTAATAACATTAATAATTCTGTCCTAAATGGAATTAACTGGAATTATTTAAAAAGAAAGAAAATGTTTCTTTTCATTGCAAAGAATGCACTTTTCTTTCTCTCAATCATATATGTTGCGAAGCAAAATCTTTGCCTATCTTTATACCTATGGGCAATGGTACAAATCCCTTCTGTAGTAATAACTATATTGTCATCAGTTTGACAATAAAAGTATTGCAATATTCATTTCGTCTCGTTACAAATCTTATTTAAATCAAAATATGACTGTTACTTAGTTTGTATTGCGTTCATGACATTTATCTATGACATTCTTGTCTGAGAATTACAGTCCTAAGTTCAACGTCTTGCATTATCGTCTTCTTCTTTGCAGAAATCAATTTAACTTCATTTTTATTTACTGTATCTCTTGCTAAATACATTAAAGGACTTAATGTAAATATTGTTAGACGTTGTCATCAGATTGTTGAGAAAATTTTCTCTGTGTGTCTGTGTGTTTGCTTCTCTAATTTGAACACTTGAATGACTCCAGCTTTGCCGATTCCAACACACCACAAAACACAAACTCCAAATGTGAATTTTAAGATGACTAGATGATTCCCATTTGACCCTTCTTGAACTATGAGAGGAGAACACCTCGCATGACCGTTTTTTATCGGCAAATTTAAAACCTGGACATCCACTTGCGGTGAATATAGAGACAACGGTGACTTCGTGCTATTCTTGTGCACTTTACCAACCCACATATATCATACCTTTGCACCAAATATGTCATATTTGGATTGTGTATTTTTTATTTAATTTGTTTACTTAAATTTCTACGTAATGCTCACTAATTTTTCTGCTCCAAGGTTTTTCTACAATACATATAACTGGGATTATTAATTTCAGTAATGATAGTCCCGGATATGGCATGCATGTTTAGTGTGTCTACACCACATGTTGATAGTTTAGGCATGTTATCACGACATCTAAAGTTTTAAACGCTAATCTCTAATAATACTCGTAACATAATTTTACCTATGTGACAAGAAAACAGTGTCAGTTAGAGAAATACTGATCAACACTTGCACTCTACAGACAATATGTAAGTGACTTTCATCGCTGATGGTGTTGTCACACATTATTTATTCGTCCCAAAACATCACTATTTAAACAAACATTTTCACATACCTTTAATTAATCATCACATTTAAAACAGTCACTCCAGACTTCCCATATTTACAGGTACAGCCTAACTTTGCTCAATTACATCTGTCATCCTACACAAATTTGCATCTGAAGACAGACAAGTATTGCACTCAAATTGGTCTACATCGTGAAAACATTACAAGTGTAGATTAGTTGTACTGTATTAAGATTATGGAGGTAGTTAAAACTTGACTTTTCAAGTTTTGTATTTTGTATTGCTGTCCAAACAAATGCAATCCAGCACCCGCTTTGTACTACTATCCAAACACACACTTCCTGAATCATGCATCCGGTTTTTGATTACTTTCTAAATACACGTCTCAATAAACCAGCATCCGATGTTCGATTACTATGCAAGGGAATTCGAGATAAAAGGTCTAAAGTGTATAGCTTCAAATTGTCAGAGGTGTATGTGGTTTAACGTGTCTTTAACATGGGAAGTAGGTGTTAGACAGTATACAAAAAGTGAACGTTGGATAGCATATAAAAAGTAGCTGTTTGATAGTACTCAAAGTGTGGGTGCTGGATTGTCTTTAAAAAGTGTGTATTTGATGGTATAGGTGGCGTGTGGTATAGTATGTTTGTGTGATTTCATCTCCTTCTTTTACATTATAGTTTTAATCTGTGATATTAGGTGCGAGCGTTTTGGATAGTTTATTTGGGGTCTTGGATAGTAGATTACTCAGTAATTGGACGGTAGATAACCAAACATCGGAAAGTAGATAACTATGTTACAATTTAGCAGATTGATGACAGTATCATAGTCAAAGAACATCATATTGAGGAAGGTTGAGGGCAACACAATTGCTTGACTATGTTAGTGAATGGGGATGTTTCAGATGGTCTTGGCCATTCACAACACGAGTAAACCTGCCATCATGGATTGCCAAACCAGCGCGAATTTTTTACTGTGCAGCCAAATTGTGCCATGTGCCTCTATGATTGAGTCTATCAAAAGCTTTGCCAGGTCAAACAATATCATGTACAGATTAGAGATCTGTTCCTGACATTTCTCCTCGAGATGAAAAGCGGTAAACACAATGTCTGTGATCCCACGCGCGTTACTGAAGCCACACTGTTTCTCTGGCTGGATCTCTTCATCGACGTGGTATACAAGAATATTCAACAGAATTCTGGCAATTATTGACAGCAAGGAGATGCCCCGACGGTTGTAGCCGGATTGCATGTTAACTTTCCGCTTGTACCAGTGGACGATAGATGCATCCTTGCACTTCTGAAGTATAGTACCCTGATTCAACATTTACTATAAGAGTTGAGTAAGTTTCTGTGCCGCGAGCGATCATCCGGCTTTGCAAGTTTCTGCTAATATAGTATCTGATCCTGGTAATTTGCCATTAGAAATAAGGTGGATTGCTTTTACAGTTTTAATCAGCTCGGGAAGAACTACAAGTTGATCTCGTAGCTGATAGATGACTGTTGATTGAGGATGTTGTCAAGATGTTATTCCCATCTTAGTAGCATATTTTCGTTGCCAGTGAACAACATGTCGCCGTCAACACTCACAAATGGAGATGTTTCCGATGACTGTGTCACATAGATTGTCTATAAAGTATCATATTTCTTCATATTATTTCTCTCTACATACGAATGAACCTCATCTGTGTTTTTGCTCATCCAGGAGTCTATCGCCGTTCTGTGTTTGCATTGGAGAGTCCTCTTAATGCTGTTGAACTTTGCCTCCTTAGATAACAATGTGATGTAATTTAGACAGTCTTCAGTAGCCGATATGTCTTATTCAGAACTCTCTGTATTGCATCATCGTTCCCTTTAACCAGTCTTGATGTTTACATGTGGAGTGATTGAATGTTTTGGATGCAACTGAGTTCACGTAGTCTTTGAAAGATCCCAATTTTCAGCAAAGCTAACTTCAGAGAATTATCATCAACCAATCTTAAAAGTTGTGTGTTGTCGTTACAGGAGGTTTTAGAGGCAGTTGAGGACGCAGAGATTCCGAACGATAACCATGTTTCTATTCCATTCTCAGCAAAGTTAGGTTGAAAGGTTCTAGGACACAACGTTTGACCATTAGGTTTTCACTTCCACGCGTCGTATGTGAAACTTGGCTGTCGTTCTGTTCAACGTCTGACAGATGTAGTTTCCCAGGTGAAAACTTTATCGTTGGTTTTGTACTCGTTTGCTTTAGTCATCAAATGGAACAGTGTACGCCGTCGATATATTTTCAAGTGTACATCCGCAGCATTCAACATATACTTATGTTCCAACCACATGTTCGAATGCAAATGACCCATTATTTATAAACTGAGTCCAACATTGTCAGAATCGTCAGTTTCTTTAATGCTGTGTCATTGAAGACATATAATTTGACAGGCTTCCATATCGCAGAGGCATCTAGATGTGTGTTACTGGATTCTTTTCCGTACGTCAAGAAATTTTCCAGGTATGCTCCCAAAGAGTAAGTATCAATGCTGCTGCTGACTCATTTGTTATTCCATTTTGGTGAACAATGAGTGCATGAAATTGTTGACGTCATCTACTCTGGCATCTAACTCGGCATTGGTGTCGTCCACTTTTTGAACTTTGATTCTATTCTAGTTCGATGTAATCTTCGATGTTTCCTTTGATGTCAAATTCAATAGGGGCTGCCGTAGTCAAAGACGACACAGGCTGAAATTCTACCCTTTCGGCTTCTTGCTCCTTCTTCATAGTCAGTAGGATTCCAAATGGTGGTGTATTCAAGGCTTCTTTAGGACTGTGTTGGGCAATGATGACGTTTAGGAGAAATTTGTTTCGTAACGTAATGTCCAAATTTTTCAAAGTATGCAATCCTGGAGTGTTTCAACATTGACGATACGCTGAATTTAACATATATTTCGTAACTTATGTCCTCCTTATTGAGCGATTCCTCAATTCACGGGATGCATCTGGTTTTACATTTTTGCTAGATAATATTTCTCGACCAATGCAGTTTCACTGTGACCTCTATTGGCATAAATATAATCAGGATGTACAAATTCTCGATGAACGTGATACGTGTTTCCTCCTTCCTAGTAAGCAGCTATGCCAGAATCCACTTTCAAATGAGTGACTCTCAACAATTGAACAGCTATCTTCCTACGACATTATATCAGAATTCGCAGACATTAAATCCAGTCCTTAGTTTAATTTGATAGGGAAGGTAAAATACTTGTTGAATCGATCGTTGTTGTGAATGTCGTTTGAATACAGTGTTATGTTTGTGTTTAAACCAGAATATATAGACCACGTTTTGCTGTCGGATAAATTCATTTTATGACAAAAATCAAATGTATGGTATGATACTCGATCAATATATTCTGGCTATGTTTTTTTTTTTTCATTGCTTTGCCAAACTGATCGTTGATACTAGCTGAAATCGTTTCGACGCGATGTTGAGCATTAAAATTAAATCCTGCTTGAATTTTCATGGAATAGATATTGAACTGCGGATTTGCTAGTGATTATTCGACATGAGAGCATCAGTTTATCCAAGTGTATTTTGGTCAATTCATTTTATACCTTAAGGTCTTAAATTTAGATTTAGGTTGTTATTTCTAATCACCTACCAATCTGTCCCAGTATATATAACTTGTACTGGAGCTTTAGAGATGATCCTTCATGACTTTCTAACTACCAACCGTTTTACTGATTAAATTTTGAAAGGTGAATTTTGAATAAAGTTTTTTTTTCTTATGATATGTTTTCTTAATATTTTCAAGAGATAATTGGTTTGGGGTTTGTATCCAGGTTTGTATCCCCTCCATTCAGGTATTTCCTGTTGATCGGGTTTCCATATTTCTTCAAGCCTGGAATAATCAGTGACCTTTGCCCATAAGGTTTCAGTTATAGTAAAGAAAAATAGTTTAATGCTCCCCTCAGTTTTGATGTTTGTGCAATTTCTATTTGACATAAACTAACAATTTTTCTGTGAATAAATGTCTACTTTCTACCCACATGTAAAATATGTTTTTACGATTGAAACATTAACAAATGGCAAAAGCAGACCTACTTTTCAAGCAAAATTTGTAGCCATACTTTTTTTAGTTTTTTTAAGTGCTATAAATTTTCTTAAGACCGAAGACTGCGTCATGTACCTTAGAAATTGGGCCATCTCCAGGGTAAGGGGATGCAATCCCCGTCACTTCGTGTCAATTTTCCAGGCATACTTGATTAGATGCCTTTTCAAGTCAAGACTAATAAACAAACCTAGAATCTAATTGTATGAATACTCATACATTTGTTTGGTTATGTGGTTCACTTTCGGCAGATTGCACCACATATGCTGTGACAGAATATGCCGGGAATATTCCGATTGTGACTTTGTCTCCTATCGCTGCCATGTTATAGCAGATAAGCAAAATTAGCGGTTTTAGTATAGCTCTAAGTGGCGGCAAATTGCATCCGATGTTTTATTCTCAAACTTGCAGGTAAAGTTTAGCAATAGTTTTTTTTGTGGGAAAAGGTTTTGATGAAGAAAACAGTTTTAGAAGTGAATGAAGATTTGACCACGGAAGGGCTCCAATAAGCATCCGCATTTTTATACTTTGCCAAAACACATATTAACGTACTTATTGAAAGAATTGTGCCTAGTTTAAAATTACATTCAAGGGCTGTATTAGACTGACTTCAGTAAGTCATGAAAATTAACAAAGTTATGGGGCCATAGTTTGGAACTAATTTGTTGTTCTTAACATACCGACCTATCCTCAGAGTTTGTTGGCCTAAGGATAATATCCAAAATTGGATAGTAGAGTCGCTTATTTAGCGACTACGGTGCAGAGTGATACAAAAGCTATCGAAATATAGACAAGCGTGACCTAGGTGGCCTAGTGGTTAGAGCGTCCGCCTCGGATGCGGAAGGTTGCGGGTTCGAATCCCGGCCGAGTCATACCAAAGACTTTAAAAAATGGTACTTACAGCTGTCTCGCTTGGCACTCAGCATTAAGATTGGTCGGCCTTGTGTCAGGATAATATGACTGGGTGGGACATCATGCCACATGTCTGTGGCATTATGCCCCAGTGCTAGACATCACTATAAACTGTCACACTGCAGACATCGTAGCGATATGTCTGAAAAATTGTTAAAGCTACGTTAAAAATCTAAATCACACACACTCACACACACACACACACACACACACACACACACACACACACACACACACACACGTGAACAACCAAGAAAAATAACCGTTCTGCACTGCACCAGAAAATCAGGTAATGTGGCAGGTTCAGGTAAAATACCTCATTGAATGTACATCGAGTCTAATAGAAACAGTACCAATGGGATATTTATAGAGTGAGCGTTATGATTTGATAATTGGTTCTGTACAAACCATGCTATAACAATTATGTGTAACAAGCCACATTCTTCCCTTATTCTAAACCAGTATTAGGGTAAGTATTGCCAAATCTAAATATAAACTCTTATTTTGTACATCGATAAATAAGCAACAAATCCAAGGTTTTCATATGGCACATGTGTTGCAAATTGCTCAAAGTCAGTTCAACAATCATGAAATTCTTGCCAAACCAACATCATCGATCAAGTCACCTACATTATAAAACTCATGTCAGTTAACAATAACAAGTATATATCATAATATGTACGGACTAACATTAAAACTTTTTAATGAATTTAATTTTCTATACCGAAAAATATCTTCTCAAGTTCTGAATACGATACATTAAGGCTAAAGTCATGCATAATCTAATATTTGCGAACAATTTGTATGACCGCGCCATGTACCAGCCAAGTGTATATTAGACATTTTAAATGAGCGAGCGAATAATAAAGAATTGGGGGAATGACATCTCCTGGAGTTATGAAAATATATTTGAAGGAACCCTAGAAGTAGGTTGTCATGTACCAGCACATTTGCACGGCTATTTTAAAGATTATCATTTGGCATCAGGAAAACCAATTCCTAATGAGGATGATATTTCTATACCACAAACAAAATTGATAGAAAATTAAAGGGTTACAAACATTTAGAACTCAAACCCTTATGCACGTTGACAAGCAAAGCAAACTTTGTTATTCACTATCGTAATTTGAAGTTGTATATTTAGGAATAAAACTAAAATGATACATAGAAATCTTTTACTGGACCAAGAGCCATGGATTAAATAATACATTGAAATTAATACATGTTTGAGACGAAAAGAAACTGATAACTTTGAAAAAGAGTTTGTTTTTCAGATAAAGAGAAAACGAAAATTTAAGAAACGGAACAAATGTTATAATACATACTGACCAAAGGATTGATTTCGAGGTTCAAATAGGATCTTTCATTGGCAAGAAAAAAAATTAATGATTATATTATTTAGTCGGTAACATGACTGAATTATATTGTGGCTATTCTTTTTGGAGTCTAACTATTTAATATCCTTCTACCATGTAATCCAACATATATTAGCGCCGAAATAAAAATGTATTTTTGTGTTTACTTTTAACTCTTCAGCTATTGAATCTATACAAACTGTTGGTTCTACGCCATTTTTACTAAAAGTACACTCCGCAGTTTGTTTGCAAACTATTGACCGTAACATGTAAGAATAAACCTAATGTTCTCACGGAAGTCATGAACAAAATCGTTAGAATTTGTCTTTTTTTAACAGCCACACGTATACTCCAATAAGGCCTACTGCTGAATGCTATTTTGGTTGGATCGGTGGCGTACATGTTTTGCGTCAGCGATTGTCGGAAAGAAACAACGTTAATGTTGTATTAGCATATATATTAAAAACGTTTGCCTCTTGTAATATGATCATAAAAGACAAATTTCATTTCCGTGTTTATCGATCACATTCTTAACAAATAGCTAACTTTCTTGGTTGCACCTTCCATCACATCGAATTCTTGTTACACGGTAATCATACATCTCATAAATAGCAGATCTTGAGGAAGTGGATTCAACGGCAAATTATCTATCATTATCTGACAATAGGTTGAATTCTAACTTCCTTTGAATATACAATGAACCGATTACTAGGGTTTTCTTAAAAAACTAATAATGTGATAGATACATTAATTACATGTAAATTCGGCTCTGCCATATCTGGTAGAGAAAAGTCTCATCCCATGAAAACGCATGGTAGCTGTGATACATGAATAGTTGAAAACTTTAACACAATTTATGCAGATCGGATGAAAGATTACCGTACCAAGTATGCCATGATAACTGTTTATAATCTTCAGGACAAGTTTTGATTGGAATATACATTTGACAATTCAAACAATATAAATTTAATCGATGATACTACTAAGCTTCTACTAGATGGGTCGGGAGGGACGAGGCTTACCCTAAAATGGACATGCATGTTGGCCGTAATATTCGGATATACATGCAATCTATGTGCAAAATATGTCGTTGACGTCTCCAATAACACCTGAAGCAGGAAGTGCGTTAAGTTTACTTTTATCAAAGTCATAGAATTACTACTTTCCTAAAATATGCTTCAAAACATGTACTTCGACATTCTTCTCACCCACAAGGTTATGCATGTAAATGTGTTGATAAATATGCTTTACTCAGGTTCTAACCGCTACATACAAACTGTCATTGTTTGAAAATTCCATTGACTTCAATGGCAATTCTCTTTTTTGATTAACATGGTGAAATTTTAATACAGTAAATTTCAGCACGAAAACGATCATTCTAAGCTGTTAGACAACAACACAAGATCAATCCATCAATGAACCAGTCAATTACTCCTGGCTGCTTAATTTCTGTACTGACTGAACACGGCTTTTTTGTTTCAAGCAAAAGCCTTTGAAGTTATATTAATAGAGTATGAGAACATAAGAATATTTGAGTAACTCATAAAAAAACTCCTACACAGAGATATTAATTATCGACAGCTTGACTGCCAATATCTAAGAGGGTTGTGACGAAGAATAAATATCTGGTCATGAATCAGAGATTATCTATAAAATATAAATTCATGTATCTGACATTTCTGATCCATCACATATAGTATATGATAATATTACCCAAATACTACTTAGAAAGCTGTAAATGTACTTTTGTTGTACACCAATTGAGATAGCGCTTATTATATTCTTTTATCTTCCTAAATCAAATCAACAGACTCATCAAATTAATCCATTTTGGATACAAAAATTCACAATACGATTTGGCTGAATAAAATAATCACCTTCTACTCCAGGTTTATAAACTCCTAATAATTGAAAATAATTATCAAGTAAGGAAGGAATTCATATTAGTTATCAAGCTCATAGTCGTACAATCTCTCGTTTTAAATTTCAAAAGTATAGAAGGTATCGTGTGAACGGATGATAATTATTTATTGTGGTTTCAAGATCGGGTTAGAATTTTGTTTAACAAAAATCGTCATTTCATTTTCAAATTGAACACTAACAGAAATTTGTACATGTAGTAATTAAACAAAATGGGTTGTCTATATGATATTGTTAAAACTACTTCATTTACATGTATATAGCTAAAGGATGTGTTACATATGGAGCGTACGTTCACACGTAAGTAATAAAGCATTCTTGAATCCAACAGAAACTATTTTAGTTTGAGTGTGCACTAAAGAAACAACGTTTTATTTAAACAAGGGCTTGATTAAAGATAGTAACCATCTCAAATCGTTCCAATGTAGAAGCCGGAAAAACTAGCGCGAAATTCCACGTGTTTCTGTGTCTTGGTAAACATACCAGCCGCCGAACCCTCCATTTCTAACCAGATGTTTTCTCCTTCCTGCATTGTAACAACTGCTGAACGACTCGAGCATGAGTAACTGGTGCTCACCGAAAATGTATATCCAACAGACTGTCCTTCTTTCATCATGAACAAGAGGACATGCTTCGATGGTGGACTGCAGACATAAACCGAGAACTCGTATAATCCCTTGAATGGTGCCCTAAAAGATCCGTGTCTTACGTCGTATGCCTCACCTTGGTTAAGAAAAACCCTGTCCATAATTGCCCTATGACCTAGAGTCACGTCACCGATATCGTGGGAGAGTCCGGCATAGAAAGCTACGATCGGCTGCTTGTGGTTTATTGTTTTAGCTGTCAAGACAAAAACAAAACGTTAGATAAAGATTTAAAAGAAACGGTCCAAAAATAAAGTTTCTAAAACTCAGTCACTGAAACCTATCTGCACACCTCAGATACTAGACATTCAAATATTATCAACGTTGTTTCAGTGCTGCAAATTCAATCCATTGCTTGCTTTAGCTCATCTGAAAAGTAATGTGGGGGGGGGACTTAATTTCCTTTTAGTACACATCAGCAAGAGTTACTGTTGTGTCTCTTTATGCAACACAGGAAGACGTTAATTGTTTTGCACCAAGATCCAAGTTTCAGCATGGAAATATTGTCACAACTTATTCGACAACTGGTCATACCTTATGATTTCTCCTGTCAGACAATACCTCATGAACCCCATCCTCTTTTCAGACAATATCCCATCCTCTTTTCTTTATTTTTCTAAACGAATGGTGCCAGAAACTTGGATCTGGAAACGTTTTTACGAATAAGGATGCCCCATCCCACGACCTGCAAACTGACTGAAATGCAAAACGTAACCAGATGCACAGATTGTCGTGGAGGGGAAGTAAAAGTAAACTAAACATACAATAACTGAAGAAAAGGGCGTTTTGCTGGTATTTATAGCTATGTGGCAAAACCTAAAATCCAAGTGCTGATCACAGTTTTAGTACAATATGGCATCCATGCTGAAATTTATGATAGAGTACCAGACATCACAGCTAGAGTGGATATATACTCTGGAAATTTCCTTTAAAAGTTTAGAGTAATATCATAAAATAGTGCGTAATAGTCCTATAAATACCTAACAATTTAATGACTATCTCTATACTATTAATAGCGGTGTCAGAGTCATGTTTCAATTTTTTTTTCACAAACTTAACCTAAATATTCTCTCTCTCTCTCTCTCTCTCTCTCTCTCTCTCTCTCTCTCTCTCTCTCTCTCTCTCTCTCTCTCTCTCTCTCTCTCTCTCTCTCTCTCTTGTCATCCCAGAATGCCATTCGGTTATTCGCCTTTCTCATAGCTATAGTCCATATTCTTATATATCAGCTTCATCTAGCCTGTTCCAACAATGGCAGATATGTTATTTAATCTTGATCATAAATCCGTTTTTATCATTTGTTTTATTTTCAGTTTCATTTGAACATTTTAGATCTGCTTCTTGACGATTATTTGATTCTGTTTGAATATTTTGATGTCATATGACTCCTATCGTTGAGAGAGGTCTATGTCATGCGTATATGCCGAATTATATGCCACAACCCCATCCTCTTGATCTCATATGGGACGATGTTAAATCAGGTATTCTGCACTTGGAAGGCACCCGATGACCGGTCAAATAGCATGGACTTAGCGCTCTATAATTGTCGGTGCGAATTGGAAGTATTTGCTTGTAAAGACAAGTGAAACATGCAGCGTAGCTTATCTTAAAATTACATCATTTTATCACCTTTTCTCTACATTACAGATTCTTTCGGAATAACATCCAGAAGAAAATATCACGATAGTGTGACTTCCAAGATTTAAAGTCCAATGCATTCCCATTCACAGCCTTTAATTCTAGCCAGTATATTATATTTATTGACACAAGAGTGCAATCGCAATAAACGTACTGATATGACAGATCTCTTCAAACGTAACTACCTATACCTTTTCCAAAGCTTGTTCCATCATCGGATTATTCCGAACGCATATGAAATCTCCAAGCAGTACGCCTTATATCCTAAAGATACGAAAAGCCTATGTCAAGAGTAAGAGGTTCGCTCAGAAACTAAGTACCGTTACAATGAAAATCCAATCACGGTAGACATTGGGGAATTCAGATCATCCATCTGTCCATGAAAAACTATCTACATTTATATTTTGTTGGTAAGCGTATTTAATTTAATTTGTGTGCTTCATTTTTTGTCCGTGATTGAGGGTAGACGAATTGTAGCTTACCTGACTTTCATCGTTTTAAAGGTTCAACGTCTAGCCTTATTTACAAACTTAGAATGTTCTCGAAGCTAGCCTTTGACCCACATCTTGGTCATTTTATTGTGTCTTACGTTCTTATATAAGGTTATGGTATACAAATGATTTTCGTACCTCCTTTAAGCTCGGTCTATGGAATTAATGAATGTTGCTTTCAGATATAGTGTTCGTGAAATCATTAATTTAAATTATTCATTGGAACTACAAAGTTCTCATTGGCATTTTGGACAAAAGCACTATTTTGGGAGTATTTAGAATTCATTCACATCATTCTTGATTATATGCTCGTTATAAGTCATGACTTGGTACATCAGCTCATTGAAAACTATTGGTACATCAGTACATTCAATATTGGAATTCATTCTAAACACTGTTTTGTACGTGTGATAAAACTTTAAGGATTATTTTGGATTGTTTTCACAATAATGAAAGCTCCTCTTAACTTTTCATTTTGTAACCTAAAGAAAAATGTATTTGTTGGTTTTAATAAATTTGTTGGTATCGCTTATTTATATTACTTAGTGTAAGACCAGACAGTACTAACTTAATATGGGAGCTCGTCCAGGATCTGTATTTTTTTCAAATTATTTCTGATGTATAAAAGAAATTGTCTTTAAAATTTAATTCATTTTATTTCGGAAATTTCGTCGTCCCAGGAAAAGATTTTAATTTCAAATATTTCAGAAATCTTTATTGAAATGAGCAAAGTTTTACAATCCTATCTAAAGTGGAGGACGTTGTTTCAAATCCTACTGAGGAAGGGTTAGGGACTTTGAAAAAGGACGAGTTGCCTGAGCTTGCCAGGGATAATGATCTCTCTGAAGGAAATGGTTTCTTTAACAATGCAAGAGACCCGAAATATTTTGATTCAGTATTTCGTGGAAAAGAATGGATAAAATTGCTTTGTATGTTATTAATAGGTCTGTGTCTAGTCTTGATAGGAAATTAAAAGAAGAGTAGTTAAAACCTCAGATAAAATTAGAGTTAAAAAAGCTTCAGCTTCAGAAAATATTAAATTCAGAAATACGAATAGGAGATAGAAAGACAGATGCAGAAATAAAAAAGGGAATACCGGAGAGAGAAAAAAAGAGAGAGAGAGAGAGAGAGAAATACAAATCCAGAGAAAGAGAAGACATAAATATAACAACAGCTAGAAATAGTAGAAAAGAGAAACACAACTGGAGACAGTTTAAAAAGAGACGAAAATGTAAATGCAGATGCATTGAAGAGAGAGGGCAAGAAGAAAGGGAAATGCAATATTGATTATACGAAATAACTGGGATGCGTGGCACGTAAGGGCCCACTCACCTTAAAACAAGTTCAGGTTCTGATGTTACCAAAATATTAAATTAGTACCACTTTTAAACATAGAAAGGCAGTTCAATACTTTCCCCACTTTGAGAAAACTGCTGAAAGCTTGAAACATGGCCAGGAGAGCATTGGACTTTAGTATTACAAGCTGTGCGTATTGGCAAAGCCCGTGATGTATACACTTTACATTCGGTACAACAGAGAGCTGATTATCATGTGATTAAAGACTATATATTGTAGAGTTCTAAGTCGGTACCTGAGGCACATTGAAAATGGTTTAAAAATTGTAAAGATGGACATACAGATGTCAAATTTGCATGGGAGAAAGAAACAGTTTTGATAGGAGTGTTGATCAAGATCAACATAACCTCATACAGGCTCACATTAGTTCAAGAGTTCAAGAATTGCATCTACGGTGATGTCAAGACCTATCCTGATGCAAAAAGGTAGAAACTTAGAAAATGCTTCTCGAACAACTGATGATTGATTCCTAACATACAAAGTTGCGTTTTGCAAAGTCTTCCTCTCAGAATCATTTTTGTTAAAAG
>JAECUM010017671.1:0-22427 GCA_016617855.1 Megalonaias nervosa
AAAATTGAGATAGAGGGCGTGAGATTACAATTCACACCCGAATGATACTTTCCGAACTCGTAAGCCTGGAAGGACTGTAGATCAATAGGGTTACTCCGAGCGAAGCCACTCGAAATTTGGCGGCAAAACTTAGAGGTAGATTCTAAGGAAAGACAAAGCTTCGAAGGTCAGTAACCTACTTGCTCGTATTTTGCAGAATATTACGGCATCATAATTGTAATTATTTGCAGCATGCATACTTAATTACTAGGATCGTTTAGTATGTTGAATTACCTTTGTAGTGTTTCATTTGCATGCGTATTTGAGAAATGGGCCTGAGCATACGTAGAGAATTATTAGATGCGAGGCGGAATTATGTAAAATGTTAGCTTGTAGTCAGAATTAATTTTCTAATTCGCTATTAGGTTACCTCGTAGTAAACCAGCGCATTTATTAATGCGTTATGTTAGAATTTACATATGCTTGAATTGTGAATTTGGAAACATGATTGATGTGTGTGTGTGTGTGTGTGTGTGTGTGTGTGTGTGTGTGTGTGTGATTTAGATTTTTAATGTAGCTTTAACAATTTTTCAGTCATATCGCTGCGATGTCTGCAGTGTGACAGTATATAATGATGTCTAGCCGCAGACATGTGGCATGATGTCCCACCCAGTCACATTATCCTGACACCAGGCCGACCAGTCCTAACACTAACCTCTTAATGCTGAGCGCCAAGCGAGGCAGCTGTTAGTACCATTTTTTAGTCTTTGGTATGACTTGGCCGGGGTTCGAACCCGTGACCTCCCGCATCCGAGGCGGACGCTCTAACCACTAGGCCACCGGAGCGGTTAACATGATTGATGTATGTAAGATTAGTTACTATGGATGTATGCATATATCAGAGCTTGGTTTTTTGAATATTTGCGTACTTTGTATGAGTTGTAAGGTAAAGAAATGCGTCTGATTATTGTGATATTGTTTAGTATAACGGGATTAGGAATATGTACTGATGTGACGGAATTTATTGATGTATGTATAAGAAGTAATTGATACCTTGCTGTATTATGACGTTTGTTTTACCATATGGGTATCTCGATATGAACGAATGCGAGACCGAAGAAATTTAATAGCCGTTATCTAATGATAGGCTGTGTGTAGTGTGAGATGAGAGGGCCAAGGAAAAAGATTGTACTGTCCTTTTGTTTTCACAGGAAGGTTTTTAGGGGACAGAGAACTTCAGGTTCCATTGGGTCCCGATTCTTCGAGAGTTGGAGGCGGAATTAAGACTGTAGCCGAGACAGTCGAAGTCAACAGAAGAGTAGTCGTGGGAGAGAAAGTGGAGGAGGAGGAGAAGGAGTCTAGAGAAAGTGGAGGAAAAGGAGGAGTCTAGAGAAAGTCGAGGAGGAGGTGGATAATGAATTTGGAGAAAGGTCGGGAAGAGTAGAAGGAATTGGGAGAAATAAAAGAGAGAAAGGATACACAGATGAGTAGAAATACAAGGACAGGTGGAAATCAATCTCACACTGCTAATCAAGTGATACAATAGGCTTATTAAAGGGTTGAGCGGAAGAAGTGTAATTGGAAATTTGAGTCATTTGATTATTGAATTGTTATTCATTGAATTTCAACCTTTTTTTGTATATTTAACCATATAACCATCGGCATTGCTGACTGGGGGCTCGGAGCTTTACATCTATCTTTCACTAAATTTAACTTCCAACAGAATAGAGCCTTGGTGGGACTTCTATAATAGTTTAAATAAAACATTGGGACCCCACCCAACTATATACAATCCCCATATATATATATAGTCTTATTAAATTCATTTGCCATTGTTTTTCTTCAGCTGGCATCGGCACAAAGATCAGTACGTTAATACTGCTCTTGAGCTAATGGGCTTGTCAAACACATATTCAACACACCAGGGGCAACCTCATTTTCCTACATAGAGCCTTGCTAATCTGATTTGTTGTCTTCAGTCCAGTACTTACTGGAAAGACCAAGCTATATGTCAAAACGTATTTAATTAGCATGTATAATAGGTATGCATAGCCATGTAGCCCTGTGATAATGAATCTCGTGATTACAGCTAGAACGATTTAATTATTCAGGTTTTAATTGCAAATGGAATATAATAATCCCTTTGTAGTGTTTACATAAGGAATAACATAATCGTCAGGTAACTGAACAATAAAGATAACAATCACGGTGTTACCCCCCCCCCGTAAGTAGACAGATTAACTGAAACAAGTTTCTAAATTGCAAGTAACTTTATGAGCTGTCATCTTTATACATTTGTCCACTACATCAAATATTTTACACATTGACATGTTATTGCATTCTCTCTCTCTCTCTCTCTCTCTCTCTCTCTCTCTCTCTCTCTCTCTCTCTCTGTTACATGTAGGCTCGTACAAAAGTAACAAAAGAATAGAGTGAAGAAAACAAGCTTTATAAATTTTAACAAGATAATTTATTTCCCTAGAAAACAATGTAAAAATAGGAAATAGGACTTACGGTTTGTGAATATAATCCAAAATTTAATCCTAAAGTTGAAAAATATAAGTCCTATCACTAAACAGTTCTAATTGAATCCAGGTTCGAATCTCGATGAAATTCCAATATGGAAGACGATGACGTCAGATGAGGTCGTTCTACAAATGGCAACAATTCCTCGTTGAATCACAATTTGTAATGTTCCAGTTTAGAATTCCAAAATAAATTTCCACTGAATGTCTTTGTCCAAGTATTTTATAAAAAGAAGAAGCACTTGTGTAGTTTTCTAGAGAATAAATTATTAAATTCCAAAAAATAGATGAACTTCAAAACAAACTGACTTCAACAATAAAAAACCTTGAGCTCTGAGGTGTAAAAATTACGACTGATCAATCTACTAGCAAAATGGCTGTTTTAAGCCTCGATTTTAGATCACTTTGTGGCTCACGTGACAGGGCGACGTGATCACTGATTTGAACAGCGCAATAAAAAAATGCCATTTAGCACGTAGCTAGAATAGCCCTATCTAAGAATCAGATTCTCACGCTGGAAATGAATTTAAAAATAAAACCGTTTACAACAGAGCTAACATGTAGGCTGAAGATAACCTTGGTAATAGCCAATCGTTTTCACCCGATGTTTACAAGATCTATGAACCAGGGTGAGCTAAAAATAGTGCTTAAGCAACGGTTACATTCTAATCAGGTGAAATGAATTTTCCGAAAAGAGACTCAAATCCAATGAAAATTATCATTACAAGAAAATATAATGAAACAAAATTAAAATAAAATTTTTTTTAAAACTAACACACAAGTAATTAAATTACATATACGTAACACACACACACACACACACACACACACACACACATTAATTTATAACGTTTTTGAGTACTTAAGAAAACAGGAAACTGTAATCTAGTTGAAAGCATGTTACTACTCCATGTTACTATCATGCCGGGGACAGAATGTCTCAGATCATGCATGCAAGGCTACGAACAAATTGTAGTAATTTAAATTACGATTTATATACGAATCATGTATGTAATGTTAAATATTGCCCCTGCGGTGAAATTGAGAATGCAAAACACTTTCTTTTAGACCGTTCCAAATATGCAAATCTTAGAGATCAAATTCTATACACACTCCCTTTCGCTCTTACGATTCAAACATTTTTACTCGGCAACCCTGTGTTAATTGTAGAAAATAACCCACACATATTTTAAGCTGTGCAACATTATATTAGAAAGGCTAAGAGATTTACTTAATTGACTCAACTCACAACCATTTGAATCACAGTTAAAATTAGTTCTTATTCATTATGATGCTTTGTATGTACGTGTATGCATATTTTCTGTAAACCATTGGTACCGGCATCGAAATTCTTGATGTTATGTTATAATAATATTTATTTTTTTTTACATATAAGTTTTCGTACTCTGGAAACGAATAATTATATTTTCGTGTAAAAATTGCATGAAATACGGCAAGTGTAAATCCCGTAATCGTGCATCTTAAAATAAATCCAGCTGTTAAAACGTTGTTAAGAATATATGGTATTACTTAAAAAGAAACCTAAGCATTTGTAGGCTGTTGACCTAAGTACCATAATTTTATGACAGACTTCTGTTATAACGAACAAAATCATATCCGAAACCTGTACTGATACCACCATTCAATATCAGTACAGTTATGGGGTCTGATAAATCAGACTACTACTCCTATAGATTAGTAATTTATATTTCTTAGTTTGGCTTTGGCTTATTTTGGAGGATTCAGAATTTGTGTACACATTCCTTATCTCTAGTGTGAACAGTATTTATTAACTTTACCCACCACTCACTGCGATAGAGAAGAAGGGATATTTCTTTTCTTGTGTCATCCGTAAGCCTGTACACCCACTTGACTGTCCTGATTCCATGTTATCACAGAAATGTTTGGACTTGGAACCATGAAATTGTACACATGGTATAATTGTTGAAAATATATGATCTGATTAGATTTGAAGGCCATTCAATCAGTTTTTACATTTTTGAACTTTTCGATGGTATTTTACAAAACTATGGGACATGGACTTTGGGTCTGCATTATCTGCAATGGAAGATGATGTACTTTGCAAACACAAATCTTGTTAATTAAAGTTTTGTTTCCATCTCTTTCGTTTTAATTAAATTTTTGTCCTATCCGCTACAAATTTAGAATGTTATATTCTGCTTTCTCCATATATTGCGTTCACCCTCAGGTTACATCATAAGAATTAGGACACCTTTGGCTTCAGCTTTTTTGTTTAATGTTTATGTAATCACTTAGTCAATTCATTTCAAATTTGGAATATATAACATGATCCCATACTTTCTCCTAATACCACCATTGCCCCATGGTTATATCCCTTTGTGGGTCCATTGGTTCAGTTTTATCAATATTATTATTTCAGTAAAGACTTATCCAATTCCATGCATATTTTGAGTATGACATATCGCATTCTTACCTATCACATTGCACAACTGCAGCTTTTGTAGCATGTTCTTAATTAGGAACAATAGGTCAAAAAGTACGATACTCTTTTAGTTATAGTACTGTTGTGTCCAGTTTAAATCCTGTTTGAAATATATAACAATATCATGCACATCCCTGACTTCCTATGGCATTCTTGGCCAAGGGTCATGCACTTGATTAAGGTGTTGTACCATTTGATATAATGACAGCTTGGCAGCATATGTTTTTCTTCCAATACAGTTCTCTTTAAATGCTGGTTTATCTCTTTCATATCACTCAAAGCATATTATGTTCATGGGAGATGCTCAAAATATTCCTTATGATGTGCCACAGCAGACTTGGGAAATTGAAGCTATTCTTCTCTAACAATGAGGCACATTATTATTATTATTATTATTATTATTATTATTATTATTAAAACATGTATTTAGATCATTTGAGTCTAAAGGGATTTTCTGAGTGATGACTCTCAGTGAAGATTAGGTCATGGAAAATGAATGTTGTACATAACTTTGAAACGTACCGAAAACTGGATACATAAGTCATCATATTAAATGTTTAAATCATTGAAAAGCCTCAAGGAAAGATTTGAAAAACCTGCTTCTGTCAGTATTATAGGTTGAAATTTTTCGAACTGAAAGTTCTAGTTTGTCTGATACATCAGATACAAAATCTTTGATACAAGTTGGACACCATAATATAATCATTGGATAAACATTCTTTGATACAAGCTGGACACTAATGCAGACATCAAATACGAAATCTTTGTCCATGCTCTTTAAGACTGGGCAAATGAATGGGTAAATGAATGGGTGATTGAATGTTATCCGCAGTGAGAAATACTCTCTATATCCATTCAATGCACACAGATTATGTTTGATGTATGTTTCGGTAACAGTATCAGTAATTTTATCTTATTTCAATGGACTTGCATGTTGCTCTACTGTAATCTTCATTGCAATGTCAACCACTTCTGTGATGGAAAGTCTTGCATTTGGACTAGACTGAAGACAATTTTCGATTAAAGACCTTAGAGTTTTGTTCATAGGATCTCTAGGTTTTAACTTTGGTATTTCACCGTGATCTGTATTGAATTTTTCATAGACCAGGTCACAGTACCATAGTTCCCAAAGGACCAATCCCAAACTGTAGACATCTGATGCTCGACTGTGAAAGCCAGGTCTGTTAGATGCAATCTCTGGGGCCTTGTATGGTGTGGTTCCAATTTTGTGACCCTGGGTTATTTGCTGCAATAGGGAAGAAATCCATTGAGAAAATATCATATTTCAACGAATTTATTGACTTATTTTTGTTCGCCATAATTGTTTGATTCTATAATTATTTGTTTTAATTCCCAGATACAAACTGATATGTTTTTTTTTTTTTTTAAATGTCAACACTAGACAGAAGATAAATGGGAGACAGCTGATGGTAATCTGATTGCTATACCTTCTAAAGCAGTATTTATTTGTCAGAGGCAACTTCCTGAGTTTTAATAGACAAATGACCGATACATGTGCCGACAGGTTCACATCTGCCCTTAGTTTAGGATAAGGAGAAGGAGGAGTGGGCAGTAGTAGACAAGCATGACCCAGCAAAGACAGAACACCACAAGTGATAAAGATGGTTGAGATTTCGTGTGATACGAAACTTGGATTCCTTAATGGTTTTGACAAGCTTTACTTTGAAAACAGTTGCCTAGTGATGGCAGTGGTGTAGGCCTTTGCCCCATACGAAAGCTTGACCCTGAAAATCTGGCCTCTTTTGGGAATACAAATTGTAAGGACACACTAAAAATATTAAATGAGGACAATGCCTGACGGAGACTCATCATCAAAAGCTGGATCCATGGGAAAGACAATAAACCATCAACAACATGAAATCCCTGGGGGAAAAAAATCAAAGAGTGCAATTATCTTAAAGGATGTAGCCAGCGTTAACATTTACAAAAGTGGAAGCTAGCGCTGTGTGTGTGTGTGTGTGTGTGTGTGTGTGAGTGGGTGGGTGGGTGGGTGGGGCGCAATTGAGCTAAAGGCGCACAATGGCTTTGCCTGACCGCAATACCTACACTTTTCCTTGCTCTGTGAATGACACAGCATCGAGTACTACAAGGCAATCTGGGCTCTTGGAAGTGGAAACAACAAAAACCTGGACACCAGTTTGAGAAGCAGTTTGTACTGGCTGATGGATGATGCTTTAGAACTCAAGAGAAGCACTTGCAGTTTATTGTGACCTGAAGCAAGTGCACAGACAACCTCTAAGTGCAAAGACAACCGGACAATCTGTTTTGGTACGAATATGCCACCTTTATATGCAGGAACAAATGTCAGTTCCCCCTGGTTGGAATGGCATGTTAAGGATGAAAAGCTCCTGCCACCGAGTAATAGCGCAGGCCACATGTCCAAGCCCGAATAGTGGATGTTGCTGAACGCGGTTTCCTCATCGCTAGACTCAAAAGCCCAAGGCCGACCATTCGATGACATTAGCCAGTCTTTCCTATCTCAACGGCGGAGGTTGGTCTGGCAAAACGACGTGCGCAATCCGTTTTTCGTAGCCGCAACCCTCTCGTTTATATACCTAACCACCAACTGGACAAAGACGCGTCAGTATGATATCGATATCTGCAAACAAACCTACCATAAGTTATTCCGCTTAAATGGCCAAAAGAATGGACGCTAGAACGAATGGGTCAGAAATACATTCCGCGGGGTATTTTGGGAAGGGGGAGGGCAAGATTTGTTTTCTCCCTCCACATTCTTCAAACCTTTATCGAGTGCTGTCTTCTGTGGTGACCAATGCCCACTGGTGTGTCTGGAAAGTGCTTTTTCTGTCACTCAGATAAAGAGTTTGGGCACTATCACGTATCACGAGTGTGTCAGTGGGATCCACTGTACCAGAAGAGATCCAGGGAGGGCCTTGTTCATCTCTTGACATCCATAGCCAGCGATTTACCGTATGACTTACTGCGCGAGTTTGTCGATCACTACGCAGAGGTCGAGAATTGCTACGTTTCCAAAAGTATTGCCATTAAAAACCTATAAAGGGTGTTGTCTCAAAAACTGACAGTATTTAGGGTCAAGCGTTAAGCAGAGCTCTTTTCGCTTATCGCAGCTGTTTCTTTCTGGAACAGTGGATGCCGCTGACACACTCGTAGTCTTCCTCATATGATACATGATAGTGCCCAGCAACTCGGGTTTATTCTCTGTACGTTGCGTGGAGGTTAGGGAGTCAAAGGCGATATTATGACACATCGGGCTGCGGCAAAATACACCTTTTACATATACTGGCACCCTAACCATTAACCACTTGCACTTGCTATGATAACCTTTCGTTCCGATTAACTATGTCCTTGGCAAAACACTTCTTCAGAATTAAAAAAGTAAAGACACTATAGAGACCCGGTCGACGAGGGGGTGGGCCGACCCTTAATGCTCTTGAGAGGCTACACAAATGATGAGCATCTTTATTCAAATATGTCTATTTTGATGTCACTAGCTTGCCCTCACCACCCTTTCGTCACCCAGTGGCTGAGCGTTGGGCAAACGTACAACGAAATCTATTCACCAGTCCTTCTGCTTACCTGCTGACTGTATCTTGATATTCCAACATCAGAAATCTTCACGATCATGTTTCTTTCATCGCATATCACACTGTTATCAGTTTTGTTTACCTAAAAGAATAAATACAATAACTTCAACTACATTAGTATTTCTAAAACACTGCAGATTACACGATTAAGGCCAGATAAAATGTTCAACATTTAAAACAAAATTGCATGAAAATCTTGCAGGTTATCTCACATGTGCATACAAAGATGCCTACCAAAGTTCAATTTCCACCTCGTGGATTTTTTTAAATTTTATTTTTTCATACATCTGTCATAAGTCTGGCATAATTGGTTACGGCGTTTTCTGTCTGTGCATCCATGTATTAACATTTGCTTTATAATGATTGGAGAAAGTTTCATGAAATATTTACCAAGGGATCATGCCTAGCGGATGTGTCCCCTACCATAGTTATGCTCCCTGTCTCAATGTCAAGGTCACAGAAACCATTAATGATATTTTAATAGAACTTCAACCAATTATATGTCATGGGGTCAAGGTCATACAAACGGAAAATATAAGTCAGTGACGTTTATCAGTGGAGAGGTACATCTTTTAAAGCACTGAAGATATTCAGGTTTAGACTCTTTTCTATACACCAGTTTGTAACACGAGATATATAGTTATTGTATGTCCCTCTGTCTGTTAAACTTTTCGTTTCTGGACCATAGCTCTAAAACCATTCAAGTTATCTCTATATAACTTGGTACTTATATCGGACTAATGGTTAAGATAAAGCTTTTGATATTCACAGTTCTTCAGTTTTACAAGCTTTACATATTCTCTGTTTCTCCTGTGCATCCATCTATCTAGCATCCACAAATTATTTCCAGAACGTAACTCAAGCTATCTATGAATATTTTTTAACATATTGTACTAGGGGTCAAGATGTCCTTTTTGCTATTCGTTCCTCTTCAGATTTTTATTGTATGTTTTTATTTGTTTTTCTGTTCATCCATCTTGCATTTATCCACACTGTCGTTTGTTTCCATGGCAATCTCCGTACTATTTTAAGATATCTCTATGAAACATGGAACACATATTAGACTAGTTATCCAGATTTTTCTTTTGCTATTCACAATTCCTCAGTAATTTCATTGTTATCACTTATAAGCCCAGTCAAACTTCAAAGAACATAATCCTAATCTGCCGTAGCATAATGCGCCTGAAGATGAGAGTCTGTGTTTGGTTGTTCTACTGAGTACTTCAACAAACTGCACAGACCCAGATCTTCCAGCATATTATGCGATGGCAGATCTAGGTCTGTGCAGTTTGCAGTTGGACTTGTCTTATAAGCATGTAAAATTGGTATACTATTTTCGTATATGTGCCTTTTACATTCATTCTTCAGTTGCAATACTTTAAAGCATTCAACAGTTTGTCCATCCATCCATTTATCGACACTTTGCTTTCTGGGGTATATCTCCAGAACCATATTTGAATTCTCTTTGACATTGCTACAATTATTCTGTTAGTGGTGTAGGTTGCCTTTTGCTATTATGTATTCTTTACTTTCAGTATTTGTAACATTTTGATTCTTTCAAGAGCATAACTCTTAAACGCATCAAGTTAACTGTGAAAAATCATAGTACACATATGAGACAAGTTGTCCCGATGTGTTTTTAGTTATTCACAATTCTCCGGTTTTAATATCAATATTTTTGTCCATCAAAACCTTTACCACACTTCATTTCAATGGCAAAACATTAAATATAATGTAAAATCAAGATATCTCTATGAAGTTTATTACATATATTACATATATTTGAGAATGAATGAAGATGTAGCATTTGCTATTCGCAATACCTTAGTTTCAATAGTTTGAAATTTTGTTTCCATTTGTCCCCATTCCTTCGTCATTGATATGTCATTGATATGTCATTGATATGTCCCTACACCTTCATAGTCATTTTAATTTGAGGAGAAAAACTCATGACGATGCCTATAACTTGTAAATACGCATTTCCTTTGTGAAGAGATCTTCAAAAAATGATTGTGCACAAATTCTGACAAAGCTGCAGGGATATAATTGACTTCTTATTTTTGTTTCCTTTCGTTTTTAGCTCCCCTGACTATAACGCTAAGCGAGCTTATGCTATGGACATGCGTCCGTCGTAAGTCCATTCGTCGGCTCTAGTTCTGTCGCTTTGGGTCAAACTCAGAATATATGCTTATATCGCAAAGATTCGGACGGGTTTGATAATGAGCGAGATTCAAGCATACTAATTGCCGGTGATCTTACATCTGATTGGCAGAATTGGTTGCCAGTCTAGACCCCGTATATCTGATCTGATTCTAATCAAACTTAGAATATGTGATTGTATCATTAAGATCTCAGACTAGTTCGATAATGAGTGAGACCCAAGCGTACAAATTAAGTGATTTTGTATCTGACTGGCTGAGCTTCTTACTCTTCCGGAGGTCATGTTTCTGATCCAATTTTCAGGAACATAGAATTTATGCCTATGTCATTAAGACCTCATAAAAGTTCGATAATTAGCGAGATTCATGCATATTAAATAAGTATCATGCATCTGATGGCTGAGATTGTTAGCCAGCTTGAATTGACATTTTCGATCGGATTTTGGTCTAACTTGAACCATGGGTTTATATCATCGGTTTTTATGGATTTGATACTGAACGAGATCCATACATATTAATCATATAATCTTGCATCTGATTGGCTGAGTGTGTGAAAGCTCTTGAGGTCATATTTCTGATCCGATTTTGATTAAGCATAGAAGATAGGTTTATATCATCATGTTCTAGGGCAGTTTTGATAATGACAAGATCTCACGTATATTATTGACCTTAACTGATTGTCTGAGATTATTACCACTCCAGAAGCCATAATTCTGATTCAATTTTGATCAAAACTGGAATATGGACAATAATATTAAGGTCTTGGAGATTTTTTTAAAGTAAGAGGAATTTATATTAATGAACTGAACTTGCTCACCTCGTTACTCTTTGAAACTATAATTTTAATGTGTTGGATTTTTTGTCAAGGTCATAGCTGACTTCACCAACGAAGAAGTGACTGTGCATGTTAATAAGGTTTTTATCTTTAGAAGAAAGTGCATCAGGACATAGTACAATAGGTTAAGTCAATATGATGTAAACTTTGGAGGATACTTTACGTAGAAAGTGTTCTTTAAATACTACATAGGTCTGATTAGTGAAATGCTACCTGTTAGGTTGTGTACGCCAGGTGAATGATATGAAGTCCTCTTGCGCTTCTTGTCTTTTTATTTTCATCCCACTGATGTGTAAGATGGAAATATAAAATCGTTACTGTCTCTATCTGTCGGTCTGTCTATCCATAATCACTGTAATGAATTTGGGTATGCGCCATTTGCGTTTACGTGTCAGTTTTATAGATTTATTAGATTTTAATGATTAGTTGTTTTATTTTGGGAAGTTGGTGTTGGGGAAATATTATTCAGTCCGAATTATTAGCTAGTGATAGGGGAAAACGTCACAGAATGCAGTATTGGTGAGATTTTATGAGAGATGGTTTAGTTTCGTAGTTGAGTTCAGGTCAGAACCGGGTAAGTGGCATGGAGCTAAGTAGTTCCTATTTAAATATAAAGATGTTGATTGGTTGTGCATTTCCATGTGAAATATGTGATAGGTACTGATATTTATTCAGTGGAATAATTAAGGAGTTGTTCCATTATCTGGGGACGTCGTTTATTATTGCTATGAAGGTAAATATAGTGAAGGGATACAGGTGAAGTGAAGCTCAAAATCGTTCTTCGACTGACCCATGGGTGTTTGAGTTGTGATTTGTACATTATGGTAATAATGCCGCCATTATATACTTTTGTATATTTACTATTCGATAAAAATCCTTGCATATATCCATTGTTTGTTTAAATACTGTATGGAAGGCAAAATAATAAATGAAATTTAAGTACTAACCAATTTAACCTTTGTATGATACATGTTTTCTGGTTTGACGAAGGACCAGGCTTGTCTAAGCTTGATTAGAACTTGATGCTCCATTTCCCTCTTTTGACCATCGCTTACGTCAACCAGATCCCACTTGTTGATGATGAAAAGCGCAGAATCTTGATTCAGCTCCGCCCCCTGGCGGGCGACCGCATTGGATACCTTCTCCAGAAGCTTCAGCATCTGTGAAGAGAGTAAATAAAATAGGTCCTGGAATGGCCCAAAGTAAATGTACTCGCTACGGCCTTGATTGGTCCTAGGATCCGTTCTCAGTGATACTTCATAAAAGGTTAGGTCGTGTCATATCTACTGCCATCCATGTATACTCATTGGCAGCTGTTGTATTCCGGATGCTCAGTTTTCTTTTCACTTCTGACACCATTTTCTACGCTTTCATATTCTTCTATGTAATGATTGTGGTTATAATGTTTGTTACAGTCCAGTTTAGGTAAAATAAAAAAACTTCTGAATAATTGTACAACACCTCCTCGAGTAATGAATATTGATACAAAGATTGGTACATACGTCATCGCGTAATGAATGTTGATACATAGATCGGTACATACGTTATCACGTAATGAATGTTGATACATAGTCTGGTACACACGTCATCGCGTAATGAATAGTAATATATAGATTGGTACATACGTCATCGCGTACTGAATATTGATACATCGATTGGTACATACGTATGAATGAATGTTAATACACAGATTGGTACATACGTTATCGCGTAATGAATTTTGATACATAGATTGGTACATATCGCATAATATACATAGATTGGTACATACGTCTTCGCTTAATGAATGTTGATACATAGATCCGTACATACGTTATCATGTAATGAATGTTGATACATAGTTTACTACACACGGCATCGCGTATTGAATATAAATATATAGATTGGTATATACGTCATCGTGTACTGAATATTGATACATCGATTGGTACATACGTAATCGAGTAATGAATGTTGATACATAGATTGGTACATACCTCATTGCGTAATGAATATTGATACATAGCGCTGTTCTATGGTTGTACCACCGACGGGGAATTATGCGCTGGCCCATAGTTGGGCCAAGGTTTTTCCAGATTGAATATTTTCTATCTATACAATAAATGACGTAACCCCTCTTGAAAACTGATATGTAGAAAGCACGTGCATCTGAATCGGATTACTAGTTGCATCTGTTCCGTACGTGGTCTTTTTTTGTTATTTTATTATTATTTTTTTGTTACATTTTTGTTGAAATTTTACTTTACACTTATTGGAATATTTTTTATATTGTACCTTGTAAGCAGATTTTTTAAGATTCATAGTAGTGAAAGGGGGCTATAGGGGGACAATGGGACTTCTATGTTAAAAAAGGGTATATCGAATATGGGGACAATGGGAATTTAACATGGGGAATTTAACATAGGGATGTAGAGCGACAAAATATTGGGCCTGTATACGGACAAGGGAAACTGAACATAGGGAATGCATTGGGCCTGTATAGGGACAATAGGAATTGAACAGCGGTGACTTCATGGTACTGGACACTGGCAACAATGTCGCAAGTGGCTGACCTCAATCGGGTGGAACAGTGTTGCAAGTGGCTGATCTGAATACACGTTACTCTAGGGACAATACAGACAGAGACATAGAGAAATAGACATAGAGACGTGGTTAGAGACAGGGTTAATGACATAGAGACATAGATATATTACACAAACATAGATTTATGGACATAAAATCTATCACACAAAAAATCGACAAAAATTTTTTAGGCAAGAGAGAATAGCTATCTTTTTGAGGCAGTGGATTGGCCCTGAAAAGGGCCTTTTAACTTTCTTCCATTTCGTCTCCTCTCTTCTTCTCCTTTACCGACTTCTCATCTTCTCCATAACATGTTCGTCTTCTTCTTCCCCTTTTTCTCCTCCTTCTCTTCCTCCTTTTCCTTTTCCTCCTCTTCTTTCCTCTTTTCGTTTTCTTCTTCTTTCATTAATTTCTCGTTATAAGCTTTCATCTGTTCTTTTTCCTCTTTGTCCTCCTTTTCCTCTTTTTCCTCCTTGATCATGTTTCGTAATCGTTCCTTGGCCTATTTTAAATTATTGCTCTCCATTTTTACTGGGTGTGGGTTATAATAACCATCTTCCAATCTAACCAGCATCACTTCCACCATTCCCAGATCCTCCACCACCTCTTGCAACTTCGTCATCAGGTCACGGGACAATTTAGTCCCAAACGACCAGAATGTGTGGCTATCATGAGTGGGAATAGTCCTAACACACACTCATGTAGGTAGTCTGTACTAACCGAGTTTCAGGTGTCTAAAACAGTAGAATGAGACGTCAGTCGTGATTGGACACGACTCTGATGACGTCACCCCTGTTCCGTGTAAACACGCACTTCGGGGCACCAAAAACTTTAGATGGGTGGAAATAGTTCACACATTCAGCCGCGATTAACGATTGCTCCGATTTTATCCCTAAAGCACGTACGTGAAGGAAAACATCTCCTCACACCAACTACCCATATCACATACCAAACAATCCACAGTGATGAGAGTGCTAACCTAAAATAAATTTTTATACAAAACAAGACACTAATACCAAACTTTTTGTGTTATGGATAATGGTTTTTGTTA
Source organism: Megalonaias nervosa (assembly GCA_016617855.1). Classification (NCBI taxonomy): domain Eukaryota; kingdom Metazoa; phylum Mollusca; class Bivalvia; order Unionida; family Unionidae; genus Megalonaias; species Megalonaias nervosa. Next base: position 15,163 of record JAECUM010017671.1, read on the forward strand.
AGGAAAAAACAAACACATACACACACACAAACGTACGCGCACACACATACACACACATGCACACAAACACACAAACACTATTATTTTGTGCATGGACAAGGGATTTTTGTTAAGGAAAAAACAAATACACACACGCGCGCGTACGCGCACGCACACAAACAAAAATACACACACACACACACACACACACACACACACACACACACACACACACACACACACACACACACACACACACACACACACACACACACACACTCTTACAAGCTAAGGAAACGATCTATTTATAATCTCATCTTGTAGGAAAGTCATATGAACTAACCTAGTATGTATTTATAGCTATAACTTGTGGAAATTCCTATTTTAAAACCCAGTATATATTTATAGCCTCAACTTGTGTGACGATCCTATTTGAAAACCCTACTATCTATTTATAGCTACAACCTGTGGAAAGTCCTGTTTAAAAACCCAAGCTTTTATTTATTGCCTCAAAATGTCTAGCTTCAATTTCGTCACTGTATTGGACACGAGGGGAATAATGGCAACAGTGATGCAAGTGACTGACCTGAATACGCATTACTGTAGATAGGTAGGCAGGTGAAACGAATTTGATAGGGATAAGGGGAGTTTTATAGGGACAAAGACCAACACACACACACACACACACACACACACACACACACACCTTGTGTTAATTTAGAATGTAAACGAAGATGAAATTTCACAAAATAGACCCATACACCCTCAAAAAAATACTCTCCATCACATTAATTATACCATTTAAGATCCCCTAAACACACTATCCCAAAAGCCTTCTGTTTTAGCTCAGAATGTAAACGAAGAAGATGAAATCTCACAACAAATAATGCCCACTGCACCACAAAAATATTATCCATCACATCACTATGCTATCCAGCATATCATTCTCACTATCCAAAATGCCCTGTGTTCGCTTAGAATGTAAGAGAAGGAGATGAAATCTCACAAAATATCTATCCCTTACACCAAAAAAAAAATACTGTCCATTACAGCAACTAAAAAAAAAATTCACATATAGACTATCTCTTACACTACCAAATATACTATGTGGATAAAACGCTAGTGTCTATTTATAGTCACAATTTATAGGAAAGTCTATTTTTAAAAACCTAGTATCTATTTATAGTCACCACTGGTAGGAAATTCTTTTGGAAAAACCTAGAATTTATTTTTAGCTACAACTTGTGGGAATTTCCGATGGAAAAAATTCACCATCTATTTATGATCTCATCTTGTAGGAAAGTCCTATGAACTAACCTAGTATCTATTTATAGCTACAACTTGTCGAAATTCCTATTAAAGACCCAAGTCTATATTGATAGCCTCAAAATTTCTAGCTTCAATGACGTCACTGTACTGGACATTAAGGGAATAATGGCAACAGTGTTGCAAGTGGCTGACCTGAATACGCGCTACTGTAGGTAGGTAGGTAGTTGAAATGAATTTGATGGGGACAAAGGGAGTTTAATAGGAGTTTGGTGTGTGTGTGTGTGTGTGTGTGTCGTTGTTTGTCCCTATAAAACTCCCTTTGTCCCTATCAAATTCATTTCAACTACCTACCTACCTACAGTAGCGCGTATCAGGTCAGCCACTTGCAACACTGTTGCCATTATTCCCTTAATGTCCAGTACAGTGACGTTATTCAAGCTAGAAATTTTGGGGCTATAAATATAGACTTGAGTTTTTTAATAGGAATTTCGACAAGTTGTAGCTATAAATAGATTCTAGGTTAGTTCATAGGACTTTCCTACAATATGAGATTATAAATAGATAGGGGATTTTTCCATCGGAATTTCCCACAAGTTGTAGCTAAAAATAATGCTAGGTTTTTCCAAAGGAATTTCCTACCAGTGGTGACTATAAATAGATACTAGGGCTTTTTAAATGGACTTTCCTACAAATTGTGACTATAAATAGACACTAGCGTTTTTTTCCACATAGTATTTTTGGCAGTGTAAGCGATAGTCTATTGAGTGAGATTTTATCTCATTCTCTTACATTTTAAGCTAATACATGGCGTTTGGATAGTGAGTATGATATAATGGATGGTATAGTTGGTGGAATGGACAGTATTTTTATGGTGTAAGGGATAGATATTTTGTGAGATCTCATCTCCTTCTCTTAGATTCTAAGCAAACAGATGGCATTTTGGATAGTGAGAATGATATGCTGGATAGCATAGTGGTTTGATGGATAATATTTTTGTGGTGTAAGGGATAGTCATTTTGTGAGATTTCATCTTCTTCGTTTACATTCTGAGCTAAAACACAAGACTTTGGGCACATTGTGTTTAGCGGGTGTTAAATGGTATAATTAATGTCATGGACAGTATTTTTTGTGGTGCAATGATAGTCTATTTAGTGAAATTTCATCTTCTTCGTTTACATTCCAAGCTAAAACAAGGCGTTTGGAGTGTGTGTGTGTGTGTGTGTGTGTGTGCGTGCGTGCGTGCGTGCGTGCGTGCGTGTGTGTGTGTGTGTGTGTGTGTGTGTGTGTGTTGGTCTTTCTTTGTGTGTGTTGGTCTTTGTATGTCCCTACAAAATTCCCTTTATCCCTATTAAATTCATTTCACCTACCTACCTACCTACTTGTAGTAGCGCGTATTCAGGTCAGTCACTTGCATCACTGTTGCCATTATTTCCCTAATGTCCAGTACAGTGTTGGGTTTTTAAATAGGACTTTCCACAGGATGTAGCTATAAAAAGATACTAGGGTTTTTAAATAGGATCGTCACACATTGAGGCTATAAATATATACTGGATTTTTAATGGGAATTTCCACAAGTTGTAGCTTGAAATAGATATTAGGTTAGTTCATATGACTTTCTTACAAGATGAGATTATAAATAGATCGTTTCCCTGGCTTGTAAGACGGTGTGTGCGTCTGTGTATGTGTGTATTTTTGTTTGTGTGCGTGCGCGTGCGTGTGTGTGTATTTGTTTTTTCCTTAAAAAAATTCCTTGTCCGTGCACAAAATAATAGTGTTTGTGTGTTTGTGTGTGTATATGTGTGTATGTGTGCGCGCGTACGTTTGTGTATGTGTGTGTTTGTCTTTTCCTTAACAAAAAATCTTGATCCATAAACACAAAAAGTTTGGTATTAGTGTGTTGTTTTGTATAAAAATTTATTTTAGGTTAGCACTCTCATCATTGTGGATTGTTTGGTATGTGATATGGGTAGTTGGTATCGGGGGATGTTCTCCTTCACGTCTGTGCTTTAGGGATATAAAACGGAGCGTTCGTCAATCGTGCCATTCACCATTGAATAATAAAAATGGCTTCTAAGCACATGAACATGATGATGAAGTTGAACAAGAGGTGATGAACGATCTGGGAATGGTGGAAGAGATGCTGGTTATATGGAAGATGGGTTATTATGACCCACACCGAATAAAAATGGAGAGCAATAATTTTGAAAAGGCCAAGGAACAATTACGAGACAAAGACAAAGAGGGAAAAGAACAGATAAAAACTTATAATGAAAAAATGATGAAAGAAGAATAAAACGAAAAGAGGAAACAAGAAGAGGAAAAGGAGGAGGAGAAGGAGGAGAAAAAGAAGAAGAAGACGAAAAATGTTATGGAGAAGATGAGAAGCTGGTGGAGGAGAAGAACAGAGGAGACGAAATAGAAGAAAGTTAAAAGGCCCTTTTCAGGGCCACTCCATTGCCTCAAACGGATATCTATTCTCTCTTGCCTAAAAATATTTTAATCGATTTTTTGTGTGATAGATATTATGTTCATCAATCTATGTTTGTGTAATATGTCTATATCTCTGCCTATGTCTCTAACCCTATCTCTAACCACGTCTCTATGTCTATGTCTCTCTGTCTATGTCTCTATTGTCCCTAGAGTAATGCGTATTCAGGTCAGCCACTTGCAACACTGTTCCACCCGATTGAGGTCAGCCACTTGCAACATTGTTGCCAGTGTCCAGTACCGTGACGTCACCGCTGTTCAATTCCTATTGTTTCTATATAGGCCCAATGCATTTCCTATGTTCAGTTTTCCTTGTCCGTATACAGGCACAATATTTTGTCCCTATACATTAAATTCCCTATGTTAAATTCCCATTGTCCCCATATTCGATATACGCTTTTTCAAGATAGAAGTCCCATTGTCCCCCTATCGCCCCCTTCAGTACTATTAATTTATGAATTTTATATTTGCATATATTTGAGAATCTTATTCAACATAGAAATTGCAAAAATGTTCTACATTGTTTTTTTCAAGCATGGTATGTCCAGGGTGGGTAAATTCGGCAGGCTATAGAATAATTTTGAAATTAGGTTAACTAAGATTGTTGTTACTTGTTTTATTTTTCGCTTCTTCTGAAGATTCAATCAGCCGGAATAGAATCCTTTTCTTTAGGACGTGAGACACATGGATTCATGTAAAAATATCACGTGACATCAGGTATACATGTAACATTCAAACACCACTGTACTGGTATGTATATTTATATTGTGTGCTTAACTTATGTCCATAACTGAAGATTGTACTTTAAGATAATGGTAATTATTAACAATGTTTGCATAGCTAATTTTTATCCATGATTGTAAGTTGTAAATAACATGTTGAACTAACCTTTTGAATTCAGAACATTCTAGAAACAGACATGTTTATAGTTTGATTGAATTTTCAATTGGAATAACTCACATCTAGGTCAAGAAAATATATATATATATATATATATACAACAACAACAACAACAACAACAACACTAACACTACTGCTCTTACTTATATATATATATATAACTATATATATATATATATAGGGACTTGATAAACAAATAATTCTTTCCTTAGATCAGTCTTTAGAATCTATTTGCTATCAGATTTTACGTATGTCAAGATATAATTCGAGAGGAATTATTTATTTCAATTTTTAATTGAAATTACTAAGTGCTGATTGACTTTGGATTAACACATTATTCTGGAATAATTGAGAGCTCATTCCAAGACATTATGGACTGCATCATTGTGGTACATCTAAACAGTCAAGACTATTGGAATTGATTCAAAACGTCTATACTTTTGAACTTGTATGATTTGTGATTATTTGGGATTTAATTCTTAAATTTCCACTTTGTAACTTAGAGAAATAATTTGAATATTGATTTTACTTAAATTGTTGGTTTCACTTCCTTCTGTTATATATATTAAGACTTAGCGTCGTCACAGTGCTAATTAGCAATCCTTTGGGCGAAGGCTGGTCCAAAGAATACCAGTTGATCTCCATCATTAATCTAGCTTGGGTAAATGACGTTGTCCTACGGTTATTTTGCTCCTCGGCCATTTGTTAGTCCGTTTAGATCATTTGCTAAATTCATTTTTCTTATTTTATCCTTCTACATGACAACAATTTTTTTGAAATTATTTTTTTTCCCCCATGTTACCTTATTTCTTTCCACTCCATATGCCGATGAAACGTTTACAACAAAAACAAAACCATGACACGCCTTGGCGTTTTCGAGGACTGAATCAAGGCTGGATTCGTCATCGGTGATTCCAGGACAGTCAATCAGTACTACTGGGAAGATTGTTGAATTGTTGTACTCTTCTGCAATCTAAATGGAACATAAATTCTAAGATTAGACGTTTTCATCAGAGTCATCGCTACACTGCTTGCCACTGAAATGCTCACTGTAATCTAACTTTCTTACACAACTTTCACTTTTTTGACAAATGTATTTAATTTTTTTCAAAGTTATTTATTGCTACCATTGGAGTTCAATTTCAATGTTGTGGACTGAGATTTTAAACCGGCTGGAAGCTTGTCACTTATATTAGTTGCTCTCATGGTTAACCAAATCATAGGCTAATTAACCGTTTATCCCCCTGTGTTCAATAATATGGCAAGCTTCACCTGTCAATCACCCTATCAAGTAATTACCACGACCGACTAGCGAATCAGCTCCCCGTGACAGTTAGTTTCATAACGATACACGAGAGATCTCCTTACCGCCTTGTGCAGACTCAGCCCTTAATGAATGTCTTTCAATAAAGTAGCCTTAGTTGTATTATCGCAGTTAGGACTGGTGAAGAGTGAGTAAAACAAAGTAACAGCAGATTAAAGCTCACGGCAGAGACATACATAGCACGTATCGCTCAGATTTAATTGACGCTGTGACCTTGAAGTGACATGCATTCTCCACTGCTAATGCGTTGTTTATATCGTGCATGTAATAAAATCGTAAGTGCTACCTCCAGATTCATTTTACCACTTTAACATGTATTTCATTATCTTAACGATGTAATGAAGTCAGCATTTTTCTCATATTTAGGAGGTTTCTTTCTCATTTGAAGATGTGGGAGTCAGTTTTGATTCAACTTCATATTCGCGCCATTGCTTTTCTGCCATTTGAATACCTGTTTGACTTAAATGACTTTTTGAATACGTGTTAGCAGTGGCGTCACTAGGGTTGGTGTCACCCAGTGCGATAACTCATGGTGTCACCCCCTTGCACCCCACCCCACCCCCTTCCTGCACAAAAATTCAAAAATGTTATAGACAGTCATGTGCGGTAACTCATGGTGTCACCTCCATGGACCCCTTTCCTGCACAAAAATTGAAAACTTTTATAGACAGTCATTTTGGTGCCACCCCCTCTGATGGTGTCACCCGGTGCGGTCCGCACCCCCGCACCCCGCTAGTGACGCCACTGCGTGTTACACTTAACTGACAATTTGAATACGTGTCTTAGACTTAACTGACGATTTGAATACATGTGTTAGACTTAAGTGACGATTTGAATAAGTATGTTTGACTTAACTGACGATTTTAACTTTTGTGTTAGACTTAACTGACGAGTTGAATACGTGTGTTAGACTTAAAAGACTGCAATAATTACATAGGACAATTTTACTAAATGTACTATAAGAATGTGTGTCTGTCTGTGTGTGTGCGTGCGTGTGTTTGTGTGTGTGTGTGTGTGTGTGTGTGTGTGAAAAAAACTAAAGTGAGTTTTTCTCAACATTAATGTTCACATACTTCCTCATTGCAACGCTGTTTTCTGGCCGCCTCCTCAAGATGCTGAATAATAATAATAATAATAATAATAATAATAATAATAATAATAATAATAATAATGTTCGTAGTCAGTAAAAGAAGAAAATATTGATGTTGCAGTTTTAATGAGTATTATTAATACTTTATTTTGCCTTTGATGGATTTCAAGCCCTGGGTAAATTTCATGGTCCTAATATATATATATATATATATAT
>JAECUM010017672.1:0-36243 GCA_016617855.1 Megalonaias nervosa
TGGTGACAATAGTATATTTTGTTACCAAGTGATGTGGGCATGAATGTGGAAAGTCGAATAGAAAGACAATAACTTGGATCATACTCTATCATTAATACCGACGTAAGAATGACTGGTTTCTGAAATGATGACAATATATGGCATTACAAGAAACTGTTGAGATGAAAAAGAAAATTAATTCGAGGAGAAAGGTTATGAAGACTATGGTCCTACTGTGATATCTGCTATCTGATGACTATCGCCCTGCTGTCATGTCTGCTATTTGATGACTATGGTCCTACTGTTATGTCTGGTTACTGATGACTATGGCCCTGCTGTCATGTCTGCTATCTGATGACTATAGTCCTACTGTGATGTCTGCTATCTGATGACTATGGCCCTGCTGTCATGTCTGCTATCTGATGACTATGGTCCTGCTGTCATGTCTGCTATCTGATGACTATGGCCCTGCTCTCACGTCTGTTATTTGATGACTATGGCCCTGCTGTCATGTCTGCTACTGATGACTATGGTCCTGCTCTCACGTCTGCTATTTGATGACTATAGTCCTACTGTGATGTCTGCTATCTGATGACTATGGCCCTGCTGTCATGTCTGCTATTTGATGACTATGGTCCTGCTGTCATGTCTGCTATCTGATGACTATGGCCCTGCTCTCACGTCTGTTATTTGATGACTATGGCCCTGCTGTCATGTCTGGTTACTGATGACTATGGCCCTGCTCTCACGTCTGCTATTTGATGACTATAGTCCTACTGTGATGTCTGCTATCTGATGACTATGGCCCTGCTGTCATGTCTGCTATTTGATGACTGTGGCCCTGCTGTCATGTCTGCTATTTGATGACTATGGCCCTGCTGTCATGTCTGCTATCTGATGACTTTGGCCCTGCTCTCACGTCTGCTATTTGATGACTATAGTCCTACTGTGATGTCTGCTATCTGATGACTATGGCCCTGCTGTCATGATTGGCTATCTGATGACTATGGCCCTACTGTCATGTCTGCCATCTGATGACTAAGACCCAACTGTAACGTCTGCTATCTGATGATTATGGCCTTACTGTCATGTCTGATATCTGACGACTACGGCCTTTCTGTCTGCTATCTGATGGCTATGATCTTCTTGTCTGCTATCTTATGACTACTGCCCTGCTGTCATGTCTGCTATCTGATGACTATGGCTTTTCTGCCTGCTCTCTGATTGTGATCCTACTTCTGCTATCTGATGACTATGACCCAACTGTCGTATCTGCTCGCCGAAGACTATGACCCGAATGTCATGCCTGCTATCTTTTGACTTTGACCCGAATGTCATGTCTTCTATCTGATGGCTAAGGCCCTACTGTCTGCTATGTGATTACCATGGCACTGCTGTCATGTCTGCTATCTGAATACTATGGCACTGCTGTCGTGCTTACTATCTGACGACTATGGCCCTGCTGCCGTGTCTGTCTGATGATTATAGACCTATTATCGTATCTGCTATCTGATACTGGGATGTTCAAAGGATAAATAACAACTTAGAAGTAACACAAGGCAATATTCTTTATAGAGAGGTGACTCCTTCGTGTGCAAAGTCTGTTCATGAAATAAACAAAGGACAATTTTTATTGATAATAGTGGCTTCATGAGCTGCTTTAGCTTACTTTCTGGTAACTATTTTTCTTATCTTCTTACACACTGAATGTGTATATCTTTTAGAAACAATGCAAATAAAAACAAATCCACTAAAACCAAAAACGTAGTATGGTGTGACTAGCTAGAAAAGAAAATCTTTGCTCTAAAACAACCAACTTTGTAGATTCCTAATCACACCAGGTTTTGCTTGGACAGTACTCTAAAACAACCGACTTTGTAGATCCCTAATTATTCACTCCTTTCTAGTCTGGATAGGTAAAGTGACAAGTCAAGCCTAATGCAACCAACAGCTCCTTTCCAGTCTGGATAGGTATGGCTTTGGGCCAAGCCCAATGCGATCAACAACTCCTTTCCAGTCTGGATAGGTATGGTTTTGGGTCAAGCCTAATGCAACCAACAACTCCTTTCCAGTCTGGATAGGTATGGTTTTGGTCAAGCTTAATGCAATCAGCAACTCCTTTCCAGTCTAGATAGATATAGTTTTGGATCAAGCCTATTGCAAACAACAACTCCTTTCCAGTCTGGATATGCATAGTATTGGGACAAACCTAATGCAATCAACAACTCGTTACCAGCATGGATAGGCATAGTGTTGGATGCTAGCACTAATATGTTGCCTTTCCTTGAAAATTTGAACAGTCTCATAGTCTGGTTGTAAATAATCGAATGTTGTTGTTTGTTTTGGGAAAATTTTAATTAAATTTTATTCTTTCAAATGATAATTGTAATTCACTCATTTCAAGGCATTTCTTTGTCATTCTCAAATATATCGAGGACGTTTTCGTGAAACACTAACACCTTCACTTGAGCAATTTTTTCATAACGTCAGAGACTTTGGTCTGAAAAACTGTTTGACAGAACACACTGTATCATCAACTCGTATTTGATCGTGTATCTTTATTATATTGTTATCTTCGTACAAGGGATTTTGAAATGGATAATCATAATCATCATTACCTTACAGCCTTCTTGTACCTCTATGATACTGTCATCTTCTTACAGCCGATTTTGAAATCGATAACCGTAATCATCATGACCTTAAGCCATTCATACCACTTAAAAGTGAGCATTTCGGCAAACGTTGAACCAAAGATGCGACACAATAAAGTCTATGCTTTTGCATACGACGTGACTCTTCGTCGAGGGTTTTCATAAGATTTGCTTTTTCACCTTCAGAAGGCATATTATCGTTTTGATCGACCTATTTGCACTGACTAATGTGCTTCTAGTGTTTCATCAATGAAAACGGTTTCTTTGTTGCTCAAAATCAGTGATATCAAAGGATGAACATGGTATGACGTGATCCATGTCCATACCATCATCGTTAACTCCTTCAGACTTTTAAAATCTACAGAAGACATGTAGTACAGTCTTTTATATTTTTGTGGTATATTAATTATATATCAATATATATTAATAATCATGATCATGGGAAAGATATCACAAAGTGGCCGTACCTCAATCCAAGACACAACTGCATCACATACACTTTGAGAATCATTAAACCTGAACAAATGTTACAGATACCAGTTCCAGACCTAAATATATCGTGCTCTGGGTAGTCATTTTTGTATAGCTTAAAACGAAACAAAAGTATGTGATAGCACTGCAATTTAGGCAAAAATCCTGTGAAAGACGTAATTATATCCGCTAGAAGCGATAATCAATTCAAGTTGAATGACTACGACATTTTCATAGCATACGAAGATTTATAATTATCGCTTTAAGCTGGGCCAAATACTATTCAACGAGGCATAATACATAATGAACTGAGAAAATTGTGATCATGGGCAGGTAATGCGAAAACTACTGGAACGGAAGCTATACGGTTCGAACTATATGGAAAGCAGGACAGAATACAACTATACTGTTATATACTGTTATATTTTAACAGATTATTATCCACAGTTTTCTTAAGCTCATCCTAAGGTGTTTCGATTTAGCATTACACTCGCAAACGCTTCTAAAATGGTAGAAAATGGTAACCAACACTACGAACTGGTAAAAATTTGCCTAGAGTTCGATTATATCTGAATCAATTGCACTATCAGTTAATGACGGAAATAAATGGCATTGATTTCTTTTATGACTACATCCCTTTAGAGTATCATCAACATTCCAGGCAATACATCTCCATGAATGAGGTTTAAAGGTGTATTGACTCTGCAAAAGGCGTGACTCTAAAAAGTTTTATAACAAAGTAATAATTTTGGTCAATAGTGACGGTCTGCTAAATAAGGTTTATTCCCGGTGTTTCCAAGTGATGCAACAGTTTGAAGAAGTCACAAAGTCTATGAGCAACAAAAGTAAGTAGAACTCATGATGTACGCATTTTTATTGCTGTTATTTTCCTGAGATTTTCTTAATTGTAGGAAGCTTTATGTCTCACGTTAAGCATTATCAATTAGGTTAGTCCCTGAAAAATATCGACCATAACTGAAGATATGTCTTCGTTTTTCTCATGATAATTTATGCATTATGTTTCACGCATGAAAGTAGCTTCCCAAAATGATTCCGAAAAAGAAATGATATATCAAATATACCTTAATAGGATTCCCATATATGACTGAATTTCTCCCACCCTCAGTTTTTGTAGGCTGTATTCTTTTCTAATTTGTACTGATGGGGAGTTTCTTTTTTATATGTTTCGAATTTTGATAATTTATTGGGAATATATAATTTCAATATTTCAAGCAAAATCAAATTTAAAATTTCAGAAGATTAGTTTTGTTTATTTGTTCATAGGATTGTATCTACTGCTTTAAAATTAAAGGTATAACGTGTATGCATTTATCTTTCAGCCACATGAGGAATTGTATCCAAACTATCTTCACTGTATCACAGTCATACAGCAAATGAAAAAGTGATTCGTCTGTTTCTGTACCATAAGAAAATAACATGTCTCCACATCATTCTCATTCTATGCAAAACACGTGTAGGTAGAATTCTATGGAAATTTTCAATTGAAATCATTTAAGACATATTACTTTCGTACACTTATGTGCCAGGTTATTTTTAGGAAAAACACTCATCAAGGTTAAGATCCCGTGTCTGTTTATCTTTGGCCTTTCAACATATTTTCCTCTTCTTCAAAATAAACCAATAAATACATTGATGATCATCCTATCGTTAAGCGTGTAATAGTAACATGACTCACGTTGCTGATCCATGTAGGATAATATCTGAAACTTCAAACTTTTGTACCGTCAAATATTATTTAATAGCACCTATTAAGACCTCATTTTATAAAAAGAAAGTTTTTTTCCACATAGATAAATTTTTTTAAAGGAATAAAATATAAATAAACTAACTTTTGCATGCAATATCTCTGATCATATTTACTTCATAAGCGTGCAGATGATTACATAAATGATGTAACTACGACTTAAATATTAGCACTGAACCAGGCTGACTCAGCTAGAGCAATTGCCACGATTCAGGCTTCTTTATTTAATCAAGTTTTAACCAAATGAATCAAGCATCGTTCAATAATTGTTCTTCGAACCTCCAGAAATCTTTTTAGTAAATTCCATTCCGAAAACAAAAAGATTTAATATAATTGAACAAGTCTAAATAAATAAGAGCACCTAGATGCACTCAAAATACTGATCCAGAATGCATTTAATTTCTTCATTAATATTTTAATGTTAATCATATTTAATCCCCTTTTAGAATATTCTTGAATGCAGATCATTCTATTCATTTTATCATCAAACTAAAAGAGAATAACATTAGACATTTGATTAAGTTTATTCTGAATAATTTCTAATGGATTATGTCAAGTGATTAACAGTGAACAGATCAAGACTCTTGACGGCAATATATTTTTCAAACGGTTTAAAATATCAAGGATTCATTACAAGAGCATAAGTTTCTTTTCTTCAGTTTTGTCTTCTTTGTTTAATTCTACAATTTCTCTTGAAATGAATGCCAATCAGTTTTTGAAAGCACCCGTTTCCCAGTTTAGCAACTTTTCCTGTCTTATTTTGATTTACTTTTTCAAACCAAAAAGCTCAAATTCAATGTTATTGCAGTCTGTTTAAAATCAGATCTCCACTGTCCTACGTGAAGATATGACAATGACCGCTTTGGGGTCATGTTCTGGTGACCTATATCATAAGCATAATTGCTAATTTTATCAGCCAATCAAATGAAATCTTACGTCTTCGCGTTTGGGAGACTAATCCGTGTGGCTGAAGAAAAGCAATGTGTGCAGAACGATTAAATTCACTTTCAGACTTTGGAAAGCTACATTGCCATTGACTAATTCAAAGGTCAGCAGAACAGGACCCTAAGCGGTCGCTTGCAGATCTTCACGTTGGACGGTGGAGATCTGATTTTAATCAGATTGATGTTAATGCTAAGGTCGATGATCTTTACACAGAACTTAAGTGTTTCTAGGTTAACCCTCAATGACGTTCCATCGAAAATTGCAAGCATCGTCAGTATACGGCGATATGGGATCACCCTGCCTCCAACCAGTTCCCATATGAAACCATTGTGACACAAGACTGTTCACAGTGACACGTGATTTGATATTCTTGTAAAATATTTCAATCCAGTTTTTAAATCATTGGACCAAAATTCATAAAAGGAAGACATTTATCTGTAAATTTCCATGAGACCGAATGTAAAGATTTTTCAAAGTCGACAAGGAGAAGAAGACCAGGGTTATAATTCTCTTTTCAATATTGCTTTACATGTATATCGTAAAACATTTTTTTAAATATGTCCGTAATAGATACGGAGGTAAGTTTATAGGTGGCATTTAACAAAGATACAGGTCTCCAATTCTTTAATAGTATTTGTCCTTATTGCCTTTTGGAACACAAGTTAATATTTCTTAATTTCAAGATGATAGTTCACCCATCTGAAAACAAAAATGTTTGTATCTAAGAGGAAATACATCTTAATCCTTACCAAAGAATTTTTAAAATTCTGCGGTAAAGCCTTCTGAACCTAGATTTCTATAGTTTTTCACATTTTTTAAGACAGGAGTATTATGTATCGCATCTAATTAATCCATCAATCGAATTTTATTTCTTTAAGTTAAGTTTAGGAAATTTAAATTGCATGTTAAATAAATGTTGTTTAAACTTACCCATCCGTCTTCTTCTCTGAATTAATAAGGATCCTCACAATCCGACTTAGTTTCATGTAATATTTCATGATGATTGTTTATTATCGAACCATCGTGTTTCTTCAGCTGAGGCATTAGTTCTGAAAATTCCTATTTTTTAAATTACAGAAGTAAGGTGCTACTTTATCTCCTTCCTCATTTGAAATTTTGCTGCAGATCTAATTCTAGCTCCCTCTTAAATTTTTATCGACAGTTCGTCTAAGTTCACAGTTTATTAGTTTAATATATATGTATTATTATTTATACTTTTGGTCATCAGTCAATTTAGTTATTTCATGTATTCGATATTTTTCTCCTTTAGTTGTTGTTTCTTTTTGTGGGAAACATTGTAATTCCCCTATATGCCACCAATAATACTTCATAAATGAGTTGATTATCAATAGTAAAGTGTATTTCTAATCTAGGGACGTTGCAAAGATTTCTAAGAGGAATTTGAAGGCAAAACATACTGTTTTTAGAAGATCTTCGGTTTATAATCATAAAGAGTTATTAATTTTACAATACGTTCTATGTTTTATTTTGTCTCGCATTTTTGTCCTTACATCAAGCCGTATTAAAGAGTGACTAGGTCTGTATCCTGCTTAAATAGAGACTTCTTCTACAATACATATCAGTTGATCTGAAGTCAAGAAAAATCTAATCTTTCCCGCTTAAATGGTGTTTTTGGTATCACCGTTTAATGGTTTCTGTTCCATATCTAAGTATTTCCATATATCAACTAAACTGTATTCATGTGCCATACCTACCACAACATCTCTACTTTCTACTTTTAATTCATGTGCCATACCTACCACTACATCTCTGTTTATACATTTAATTCGTGTGTCATACCTACAACTACATCTCTACTTTCGACATTTAATTCATGTGCCATACCTACCGCTACCTCTCTATTTTCTACATTTAATTCATTTGCCTTACCTACCACTACATATCTACTTTCTACATTTAATTCATGTGCCATACCTACCACTACCTCTCTACTTTCTAAATTTAATTAATGTGCCATACATACAACTACATCTCTGTTTTCTAAATTTAATTCATGAGCCTTATCTACCACTACAGCTCTACGTTCTACATTTAATTCATGTGCCTTACCTACCACCACCTCTCTACTTTCTACATTTAATTCATGTGCCATACCTACCGCTACCTCTACTTTCAAATTTAATTCATGTGCCATACCTACCACTATATCTCTAATTTCTACATTTAAATCATGTGCCATACCTACCACCACCTCTCTACTTTGTACATTTAAGTCATGTGCCATATATACCGCTACCTCTCTACTATCTACATTTAATTCATGTGCCATACCTACCACCACCTCTCTACTTTGTACATTTAAGTCATGTGCCATACCTACCACTACATCTCTACTTTCTACATTTAATTTATGTGCCATATTTACCGCTACCTCTCTACTATCTACATTTAATTCATGTGCCATACCTACCACCACCTCTCTACTTTGTACATTTAAGTCATGTGCCATACCTACCACTACATCTCTACTTTTTACATTTAATTTATGTGCTATATTTACCGCTACCTCTCTACTATCTACATTTAAGTCATGTGCCATACCTACCGCTACCTCTCTACTATCTACATTTAATTCATGTGCCATACCTACCACTACCTCTCTACTTCTACGTTTAATTCATGTACCACACGTACCACTACGTCTCTACTTCTACATTTAATTCATGTGCCATACGTACCACTACATCTCTACTTCTCCATTTAATTCATGTGCCATATCTACCACTACATCTCTACTTTCTGTATTTAATTCATGTGCCATACATCAATATAATTTGCTGTATCCTAATCATAATTCATATATATAGGTTAAACTCGCATGTCACAATTACTCCAGCATTTGGATGGACATTTTGAAATGTACTTATATCCTTTAATATTGAAGGCCCTAGGTGGCCGAGGGGTCTAAGGCGATTTAAAGATCACTTATATCACAGGTGGCTCTTCCTGAGATTTTCCTGTGCTGTTTCTTGACCAAAGATAATGGCCGCCCTGTATAGCCTATCATGTGCCGAAAAACGGCGTTAAAACCCACAAATCCAAAACTAAAACATTTAATATTTCTGTATAAAATTATGGTGATTCACAGTTAGAACCATATATATTGCAACAATGAATTTAGAAGAAAGAAAAAAATCTTATCGCAACACACAAGAATCAATCTTGTCGTGGTCAGCGTGACATGTAACAATTCACTTTGACATATGGGCCAGGCCTACGATAAATGTCAAGCGGCGAATGATGTGGTGCTCTTATTTGCGGGTATGATTGAATTTAATAACGACCCGCTAAACTGACGGTCCAACAGATATGTTAACTTTGGATTAAGTAGAGGAAAATGTCAAAATAGAGGCAATCCAGAGAAAATTTGTGCCATTTGAAATAAGTGTCATGAAATGAAATCCCCCCCCCCCAAAAAAAAGTTATCGATAAAGGCGGACTACGGAGATTTATTCTAGTTTCGACGGGATGTTAATTTTATGGGCGGTTAGAGAAAGTTAATCCTGATAAGCTAAGCTAAGCGAAGGGATGTGCATCCCAGACGAAATTCAATGTTTTAAGTATTCTTCCACGAAAGTTTCGGCAGTCCAAGTTTGTTGTGGAAGAGGAAGCCTGACTCCGAGAAAAGTACTTTTCTCGTACAAATTGTCCAGGGGACAGGTGTCTGGAAAGCTGAGGACACGGAAAAGAAAGAGTCTGCTTTATAGAAAGTAAACGAGTCTCGGAAGGCAGCAAGGTTTGTCTCAATCATCTACAATAGGTTCATTGATTTAAGTTTGTTATTATTTGTTGATTTTATTCGTTTTAAATTCAAACATAATTTTCCATGAGGTAAGAAGTTAATGGTTTGCATGCATTTGTCTCGAACGTTATATGACTCAAGTATCCCAAGGATTTGTGCATTACTGCTGATACAAACTGTATGAATAAATAAATCTGTCTGAAATGACATTTATCGTGCATACAAGGAATTAATTTTACTATATCTGGAAATATTATGTAAATGAATTTCTAGCTAGCAAGTAATGTAGTTAGTTCAAGGAGTGAAGTCCATTAATTCATTTGTGCAATTAAGATGTGAATTCTTTTCAAGCAAGAAAACGGCGCCTGGCGACCGAGATATTCCAATTAGTGATTTATAGCACACAGGAGCTATGTATTAGGTTGACTATTTATGTCATGGTTCCAGTTAGGAATAGACCGCTTCGGTGGCCTAGTGGTTAGAGCGTCCGCCTCGGATGCGGGAGGTCCTGGGTTCGATCCCAGGCCGAGTCATACCAAGACTTATAAAAATGGTACTAACAGCTGCCTCGCTTGGCGCTCAGCATTAAGAGGTTATTGTTAGGACTGGTCGGCCTGGTGTCAGGATAATGTGACTGGGTGGGACATCATGCTATATGTCTGCTGCATGATGCCCCAGTGCTAGACATCACTATAAACTACCACACTGCAGACGTCGTAGCGATATGACTGGATTTTTTTTAAAGCTATGTTAAAAATCCAAATCACACACACACACACACACACACACACACACACACTCCAGTTAGGAATACGGCTAGCAGTTAGAAAAAAAGACATTAATGATGAAAAGGTTCTGTGTGTGTGTGTGTGTGTGTGTGTGTGTGTGTGTGTGTGTGTGTGTGTGTGTGTATCAGGTTGCGAACTAGCCTTAATAGCCTTAGTCGGTTGAATTAAGATAAGACGACATATTAGCCTTTGTTCTCTTGAATTACGATAAGACGATGTCTAACGTTATAGATATAAGACGACATCTGACGTAAAAAGAGTCGGGATTATTCTTCGATCCCAGAAGTAAAATAAGCCTGATACATATTCAGGTTGCGTTATTTATTTCAAGGGAAAAATAGCTCCATATGTACACCACGTAGTGGAAAGGAGAACAGACAACCAGGTTACGGTTGACGAGCCGGAAGAGGCTGGAGAGATAGATAGAAGAGGAAAAGGAATACAGTGACTCTGACCTGTCACCAACGTTGACTTTGAGAGGACTGGAAGCAACCAGGTTACTCAGGCATGCTGAGCAAATTGAGTTCGATCGTTCACTCTATTTTACGATGAAATTTGTTTTATCGGTACAACAAATTGTATTTCTTATAAACTGTATAATTCTTCAAATGTCGCCTTGAATTTCGTTTTGTCTATGTAATTGATTAAATTGTTATATTTTACAAACGAGGACTCGTGTTGTTCTGTTCTATATCTCTGCTCAGATCTCTGTTATTCTGTCCATCTATTTCATATTTTATGTTATTAATTACTTTATCCGGGCAATAACGCCGTGGTCGTTCATCTCATAGATAACGACTACCAACCCAGACGCCACATTACTAGTGGGCGGCCCTAATTATTATTATTATGTGTTATATGTTATATTTTCCATTTGCTTCTATCAAACTGTTTAATTTATAGTTTGCATTATTTGGAATAAGGCTGCAACACCACAGAGTAGCCAGAAAAGGAGTCAACTGTTAAAGAAACATTGGTATCACCATTCGGCACGAATGATTTTCTCCTCGTTTCTTTGTGTATCTTGCAAAAATATATGGAGTTTAATTTCGCTTTAAGAAACATCAGAACATCACACAATTTTAGGTGATCCCCTAAGTCTTTAGAGCTTACTGGTATTATTGAGATACGATCATCTAAAGTTATGTTGCATAGTGATGTCTTTACGGAAGATAAAATCCAACTATTTTCTGACAATAATATTGCTGAGATCAGAAAGTGTTAATAGGTTAATACAATATACCTTTTGATCTGGTTGTAAATGTTAGCCTTCAGGCAGATATTTTGATTTTGTGTTAACGAGGCTCCATGATTACGGTATTTTTTATGCACAAAAAGGGTCTCACCCTTGAATTGATACAGGAAAGAGAAGAACGAAGCAAAATACATCGTGGTATATGAGACAAAAACGTCAACAACAACAAAAAATACTGGTATACAATTGCTATGATAATAACTTTTTCATACTGAACCAGAGAACAGAAAAAGGATAAAACCATTATTAAACGTTCCACCTCACCAACACTATTGCCTAATATTTGATAAATAATGTACATGGACAAAATGATCTAATCCAGATATTGACTGTCGTGTATTCTGTATATAATAATCTCTTGTATGCTACGTTACAATATAATTATTTAGATAAAACTAAATCAACATGATCTGAAGCATCCTCTCCTGCCAAACAATGAAAATTGAGCAAAACAATTAAGATGACAGCGTATTGCATACAGTATAGGTTAAATGTAATGCCAGGGAATGGGGCACAAAAAGAAAGAAAAAAAAAACAAACAAACAAAAAACGCAGGAGCCTGTGGGTGGAAAATAGGTACAGAAGCAAGGCTGAACACAACAGGTATTGGGTAAAAACGGCGAAAATTAAATAACATTTGTTTTTATCTATTAATAATAAATGGAGCCTTTATTAAACTGGGTATATATCTAAACTACACGGTATTAGTTGTACATCTAAATGAAAGGTTGCGATATCATGTAAGAAAGACGTAGTCATATTGAAAAGCTAATGTTTATCTCCAGTAATGTTGTGCTTTATGCTAAACAATTACTATTTCAAGGAAGGACAAACACAATCATATCTGAGTAAACTAATTTTGTCCTCCCTTTTAAAAACTGATTTTACGTCAATGAGCAGGAATTAACCCATAGATACATTTGCCCGAGTTTACGCAAGAAGGGCATTTGTAAGTATAATGCAAAATCGGAGCTCCTGTCAAACTTCAGAAGCGCTTTCTACTACCACCGCTGAAAGTAATTCTTCGCAACCTCCAGCACCAGTGACACTCTAGTCTCTGATTATCGTTTTAAGTTTATTGTCTGGGTTTATCGGGTGTATAAACTTATGAGTGGAAGGTGCAAGTTTAGCTCGTCCATCTCTTTCTTCATAATTGGGGGTCAGTCTTATGCAAACCTCAGACCTTTGAATAGCTGAGTAGTAATTTTCTTTACCGATCCCCGTTGGACATCTATTCTCTTAAGTTGTTCAGTCTCAAACTTCTCAACTTTACTTAAGTGAAATTGCAAGCTGGTCTCCATTTTTTTTTTTTACGCACTGGTTCCACCTTCCGATGCACTACAGTTCCAGCAGCATCAAAATTCTCACTTAAGGTCTGGGACCATCTTACCGAATTTTGAAACCGTTCTCTCGATCTTGTTATGTCAACCGTTCTGTCTGTATTTACAAACAAATTTCTTATGCCCAGCTCAGAGTCCCCATTGGGCAACCATTGGTCTATTACGGGAATACTTCTTGCATATAATTTGGCCTGTTGAGGGATTTCTACTTTGCAAATCTGAACTTGTGGCGATGGAACCTTTGGTTGTCGATTTTTAGTGTAGAAGGCATCTTCTTACTCGGCTATTCAGTGGACGACCTCACGCTCGTGCAGTTCGTGCACATGTATATCACTATAGTATAAACAATACCACATTGATATATCTTAAAATAACAGCAAATAGCCATTGGTAATTACGAATCAGTTGGTGGGGTGTAGTACTCTGATTACCAAGAAATGGCTAAAAATAAGTTTAAACTCACACATGGGCTATTTGGCCTACAGGAGATTCCACTGTTGAAAAACACAGGACTGTATACATGTCAAACTCTGCGTCTTTTGTCCAAGTTACGCTACACCACGTTCAAAATTCACAATTAGTATCAATACACAGATGAACAGTTTCATCAGTGCCGCCATTTTTCCTTAATAGAGCCCGGATGTACGAGTAACCTTTCCAGGCTCTGTATAAAACGCCAGTAAACAAGAAATTGTTAACTTGTGATCTTGCAGTTAGTTTTAAATGAAAACAACTTCATGATGTATGAAAGTAATTTTTTAATTCGGTTTTAAATACTAGTAAGAAAAGCTATTTAGACACAAATTAGTATTTAAAAAATGGCTTCTGAAATAAAATATTGTTTTTGACTGAAAAAGGCTTTGGCATAGTGTTTCACACTGGCCATTTTGGGACGGTGTTATGCCATACTGTTTAATTTCCATGCCACACCATTTTTACCCACCCACCCCTGCCTCTTTTTGATTGGTCGATGACCTTTTTTTGTTTCTCACTATCACAAATGGTGTTCGTCTATTAATGAAGTCCATATGCATGTCATTGACATTAAAATATGTACGAAGTAGTTTTATGCCTGTTTATATGTGACATATATGTGCAACAAATATGTAATTCAAACCTTGCAAATATGTAATTATGCATTATTAGGCATTGTTTATATTTTACAATATGTATAGGCAGTCATCTGTTCTTATAACATGAACGTATAAATCATAAAAAAAAAAAAGATGTGTTTCCTATTTCACTGGTTTTAAAATTAGGTTAGGCGGTTTTTAATTTTTTTTTTTATAAACATCATGTATAAGTCAAATAATATTTCCAGCACTTCAAAGTACTGGGCAAAACCGGCTCAATTAGATACACAATCAATTTCGGCAATGTGATTTTTTTTTTAAAAATTTTGTATACCATTGGGGAAATAGTCGAGGATCGGCAGTGAGAAACAAGGACATTACGCCAACTGGAAACGCACACATTTATTATTATTTATTTTTTTTATTTGCCTAATCAAATATATGACTTGACTTCCTACAGTTAAAGCTTCGCAGCACACGTTAACGCCATTTTTACTCGCAATTTAAGAACAACACCTCTTGCGTATCTCTAAAGTGTACGCATGCGCACTTTGAAACTGTTTTTCGGTGTATTGTAACATCCAACAAATCTGAAAGAACGACCTTCTTACAGAGTATGAATATTCTTATATCTCTTACAGGATCAATTTTTAATTTTCATATAATTAAAGATTTTGTTCTCTTGAACCACTTTTGCCTTGCGGGAAGTGCCTTCTCACACGCTAGCGGAAATACACCCAACATCTACGATAGTATCATAACTGCAGGGAAAATAATTATTATGTACTATTCACGGCAACATATAATGCATACTTACAATACATAGCAGATTTAACGTAGTTTCCAATATCTTTAGATGGGTATTAAGAAGAAACGACTAATGATACTATTAGGTATCAAATAGCGGATTACTATTTATAGAACTATATGCGGTGAAAATGACATGACAAACAAGTGAAATGTAAATAGTGGTATAACTGTTAATACTTGATAGTGTAAGTTTCACACATGTCTCAGGATTTTCTTTGCTATTACAGTTCATACCCAAACTGCTGCGCTCTATATGGAAGTTAGATACCACTGGGTTACTGATTTGCGTAATATGACGCAGTCATGGGTCTGTATTGATTGGAAGAAGACAAATAGGTCAGCCGTCGTTATAAGATGTTTACCGCATGCAGTGTACAGAGCACGACTGATGTTCGCCACATGTGGTGTACAGAGCACGACCTATTATTGTGTCCATCATAAATCTCCACGAAGGGCTTGGAGATCTGAGATCTGATTTTAATCACATTGCTTCTTCTTTAAATGCAGGAGATTTTTTTTCTTCTCCTGCCTAAAGGGCGCGCCAATGCACATTCAACGGCAAACAGAAAGCCCCATTTATACTAATCTTCATTTTGATTTATTCAAGTAAGAAAATAAATGGCGTTATTGTGGCATTAAATTGAATCATTCGGGATATCGCTGAATCACTTTAATTACACGGTTGAATTTAACTCGCATTAAATTTCGTTTTCTCTTGATTATGTATAAACCATCGATAACCAGTCAGTACGAGTGCAAGTCAGTTTTCTCGCCATTGTGCACTGTGACCCAACATACCCATCACGCTGTTTAAATCAGCCAATCAAAATGTCTTTTGCAAGCACAGCCACTTGTGAGCCAATAAGACGGGCACTTTCGTTGATGTGTAGGATATTGCTCTATTGTGTTGTTGATAACGTATTTGTGTTTATGCACACTCGTGAAAAATGGATATCACGGCTCAAAAAGGTGATAAAGGAACGTAGCGGATTATAGCCTGTGGCTCGGGACGAAGGGTTACTTGATGCTTTTTTTTGAGGGGGGGGGGGAGGGATAGAGAAGAGCAGGGGTAAACTGGCCCAGAATTAAAGCTAGCCGGAAATTGTATTCTTTGGAATATTGCATAAGCAGACATTTGCTTTTCTTTTCAAGCAAGCATTGCCCTCGGGCATTCTCCTCGCCCTCAAGGGCCCAACCCTTTGGTTATACACTATAACTTATATATATGGTGTAATAGACCTGGGGGCTCGAAAGCTTTAATATGATGGATGGGGAGGGTATTTTTTCATGCAATAAATTAAACGTTGTTCATGTCAGTGAGTATATATATATATATATATATATATATATATATATATATATATATATATATATATATATATATAAACTGCTGAAAGAATGAATTTGAACATTGTATGCAATATAAATGTGTAGATCGAGTCTTACCATGATATATGTATTAAATCGTTCATGCTTATGTCAAGTGTGATCGCCGGTCATGTGGTAACAAATGTCATCGAGTTCAACTTCGAACATCGTTAAATACTCACAAAATCTTCTGGAATCTTATTTTATATGAATTTGGCACACCCAGAAATATGTCTATCACACTTAAATTCCCATCCGAATCATCATTTGAAGAGCACTAAACTCGATGACTCCAACAGCTGACATCAGGAAAATACGTCTGCAGGCAAGATAGCCGACACTAGATCACATGACCGGTTCCACACAGTAAATTTGTCAAGTTCACATTTTTGATTAAATTTCACTTGTTGATTGTAAATGCTGGCCTTCTTTTATACAAGTATAAGTATGCTTTGAATATTTAATAGTGTATTCTTCATTTTTATGCTGGTCAATATATTTTCAATGTTATCAGCGTTCATTGGTAGTTGTGTACTCTTCACCCAAGCTTAACAGTTTTGGTTACGATTTAAAGTACGTTGACGTTTGACGGACACGACATAATACATAATGTTTATACATTTGCTAATGACAGAGTGTAAACGGATAAGTGATGATAGTTAAATTGTATATTAACCCTCAGTTTGTGTCGCTGGTTGTAGAGTATCTGTTCGGCACCATCAGACCTGTTCGGCGTCCCGGACAAGCAATGATTGGTTAAAATCACGTCACATGACTATTTTCCGAAGAGTATAAATAGGAGCGCAATTCGAAATTCGGCAGATAGCTGTCAACATTAGCGCCTCTATCAACATCTCTCCACCAAATAAAAAGAACACTGCATTGAGGTAGTTATAATTACAACTTTATTGAATGACATTAAGAAACTCATAGATACTTATAAAAATAAGACAAGTCAATGAATTTTAACTTCTTTATTCTCAAAAACAGACTGGAATTACATATATAGTACAACAATAGGAATCAATTCAATTCAAGCAAATTCAATTCACTGCTATTCATTCAAGCTTAATATAAAAGTAATATTGTGCCACATAAATAAGCAGCTATCTCCCGCCACACTAAGAAATTAAGGCTAACTTTCAAAATACTTACTCCGTGGCTCATCCATTTCTTGCTGAATAATTACGTTAAAGTTATGAAGGCCAGCATATTATAGCATTTGTGTATTGCATATGTTACACGTAACCAAACACATGCATTCATGTTTTAGTCATATTTCTTTTATTAAGCATCTTACAACAATTTCATAGTCAAGAATAAAAAGATCCTGACTTTGAGCATTTCTTTAAATTTATTATTACATTTACACAAGTTAGCCCATACCCCTCCAATCTGTTACAATATATATATATATATATATATATATATATATATATATATATATATATACACACACATACATACACACATTCTCTGCCCTTCTTTTATGCAACTAGCTTAAGACCCTGTGTCTCTTCCTATCCCTCTTGGTTATAACTTTACAAAATTTCATAGTCCTACCCTTATGTTGCATACACTTCATTAATTCCCATGCCTAAAATTTAATGAAGTTTCTATTTATTGCTCAGACTCACAAAATGCTGGATTTTCTTGCTGCAGCTATGACTTCTCTAGGCACGGAACAATCAAGCGTCCAAGGGCATAATGGGAAATTTTATGCTTGCACATATGAAAATATAAAGATATATTATTTATATTAAAACAACCTAGGAAACATAAAAACATATTAAAAACATTTCACCAATAACTTTCTACAGTTCACAGTTAAGTAGAACAGAAATAGTGTTATATCGCGTTACAAGAGGAAATAACTTTATGCAGTCACCGTAGGTTCCGTAATCAGTCCTTACAGCCCGCCTCCTTTAGGGCCTAACATCTCGAGTCCAAACTTGGAAACCATTTAGCTCCCCATCATAGTTTGTCATTTAAACAACCAGCATCGTACATATATACTCAAACATGCATGGTTCTCCTACATGGCATATCATAGGGAACACAGTAACCAACAGTAATGCTTCAGACCGGGGCTGAAAAACAGGAGACTTGTTATCGCTTACACCAGTGTTACCGCTCTATAATTTTTAAAACTGTTTGAGATTTTGGGGTGAAACTTGGCATATTCGTACTTCATTTTTGGTAGGTATGTCGCTTGTCTCACCTAGGATTCAATCTTAAAGGTTACGGCATAATATTTTAAGTTTTCTGTCAAACGTTTCTTTCCGCGCGACATGCTTGTATACCATTTAAAATTAGGAAATGAAACTTGGCATATCTGTACATCATCATGAACGTTCGTCCTATCTACATTTTGTTGGTGAAGATCACTTAGTCTGAATTTATTTTCATCTTGATAATTAAGATTTACAACAGCCTCCGTAGAGACGAGGTGTGTAATCGATGATTATACCTTGGGTGCACTGTGAATATTGTGTCAAACGAGAAAAGAATCAAGTTGAAAGGTCGTTGTGATGGGAGAACAAACCATAGTGTTTGGAAGTGATTGAGTATTAATACGCAGCTGACCCTAAAATTAACATGATGTTGATCAGACCTCCAACATGGCTACCATTTTGAAATAGTGTTATTGCTACTTTTCCTGAAAGTCGTATCGACATTGAGTTGTCACTAGCTGACTTCTTTAATATCTAGCCGGGGGTAGATGAAATGACCACTGTCAAATGTGCTGCAATGACATTCATATTTTAAATCTTGTCATTGCATCTTCTTAACAGATGCACGTAGCGAAACGGCCTTTTCGCTACAAAATTTCGTATGTCTACGTGGTCCTGAATGAATTTTACTAAAACACTTCTCCCTATATGTGTTGGTCTTAAAGAAGATGATACTGATGTGATCTCGCAAAATGGAAACAATCTTAATACAGCTACATTCTGTTTCCTATATTAGAAAATTATGCCGATATATCCTCCAAAAGTATTACCAAAATTGTTGTGGTGCTTATACATGAAGTTAGGACCGTATCAATACTGGATTTTCACAGAAACACTATAGCAAGTACCCAAGTCAATCTTTTAAAAATGGTTCTCACCTGACCTCCAACGTAGCATCAGAGCTGCCATCTCGAAAATATTAGGCTCTATCAGGGGCGAATCCGGCAGGTGACTCTGTTAGGGGCGAATCCTCGGACGGATACAACCGTCGCGCGTACTTTCCACCACCTTCAAAACTTAGGCTTGAAACAACTGGAAAAAAATTCCTAGAGTAAAATTTCGTAACAATTAGATGGTTAAATTTGTGCCATGGACACGCTTTAAACGTAGAAACTTCAGCATTCCGTGATACAGATCCTTTGCCTATTTGTTACGCCCCCCCCCCCCCAATATTTCTATATCCGGCCCTTATTACTCTAGAACATGGACATGGGGTTTCACTTAAACACTTACTGTAATATGGTGCAGATAGGACCACCGAAATATACATATATTTGTGACGGTCTTTGTACACCAGACTTAACTGACGTTGGGGTCAAGTCGAAGATCATTCCTTGCATTTTTCTGTTTCAATGAGTCCAGAGACACAATTATATATATATATATATATATATATATATATATATATATATATATATATATATATATATATATATATAACTTTAGACTAAACTTTGTTTTTGTTGCATTGCAATAAACAAGTTACTGGTCGCAATCTGAGGTCAAAGGTCCTGACGCAATTTTTGGCGTTTTTTTTTTTAATCTCACTGACAGTGAGCATAATGACACAGACAAGTATGACCGGATTTTTATTAGACATAGTTGTGGGTATATCTGAAGAATCCCTTTTTCATGATTCCACTTCAAGAAAGGGTGTGGGGTCACCACAATTTCTTTTATAGAACAAACCAAACTCAGCATGTGTGTATATCCTGACGCTGAGACATTTAAGGTCAACGGTTTGGAGTTTACGGTATAATACTATGTTACATCTATGTAATTAAATTGCTAGTGTGTTAGTTTTAAAATTCTTTTTTTATTTTATTTTTGTTTCATTACATTTTATTGTAATGATTATTTTCACGGGATTCGAAATTCTTTTTGAGTAATTCTGTTTATCCAAGACGTAAAAGGTGTTACATTGGCAATATTTTTAGTTCACCTTGGTCCGCGATAGTGTAAGCGCTACGCGAAGACGATTGGCTGTTGCCAAGGTCATTTCGTCTAGTCTGATTAAACAATGTTTTATTTTTAAATTTATTTCAGAGTGAGAGTAGATAGGGGTTCTTGCTACGTGACAAATTACATTTTTCCTATTGCGTTGTTCAAGTGTTAAGAGACCAAGTGATCTGTCTCGTGAGAACGGGATGATGATTCGGTTTGATATAATACTCTTTCTGAGCGCTGGTCAGTCAGTTGTATTTCGAAACCTTGAAGGCTGGATAGGTCTTTATTGTTGAAACCAGATTGTTTTTGAAGTTCATTTGTTTTTGGAATTTAATAATTTATTCTCTAGAAAACCAAACGAGTGTACTGTTTTATAAATTGTGGGAAAAAGAAATTCAGTGGAAATTTATTCTGGAATTATTCGGAAACATAAACTGTGATTCAATTGAGGAATTGTTGCTATTTGTACAAGGACCACATCTGACGTTATCGCCTTCCATATTGGAACATCGTCGAGATTCGAACCTGGATTCTAATAGAACTATTTAGTGATAGGACTTGTATTTTTCATTTTTAGGATTAAATTTTGGATTATATTCACAAACCGTAAGTCCTATTTTCCAATTTTTACATTGTTTTCTAGGGAAATAAATTATTTTGTTAAAATATACAAAGCTTGTTGACTTCACTCTTTTCTCTTGTTATTATTGTACGAGCCTACACGTAACAACTCAGCAGCTACAAAAATAACATCGGACAGAAACAGTATTATTTTGGATTCCAGGATGTTGTTTTCGGGAGAGAGGCTCTTTGTTTCCAGGTTTTACAGCACAGCTGCGGGAGAGAGAGAGAGAGAGAGAGAGAGAGATGTGCTGGATTTTTGTAAAGAACTACTAGATAAAGACAATACATGAATACAGATAAATTGGGGTAGAGGGATGAATAAAATAAACGTGGGGAGAGGAGTAAAATAGACCTCTCGATTTAAAACACGCCAGCTAAAACTCACACGACTGCACAACAAACAACAAAATTTTCGGAGCATATTCCTCACTAATGTCGGAGATAATGAGCGATTAAAACGCGTACTTACTGGATTTAGATACGTAGTATTTTGTGTTTCGTTTAATATCCACTGTACATATAATACAATTTCTACTTTGTATGCTACATATTTTTTGCATGGTAGGATATACAAACACGAATAGTTTTTTTTTTTTCTTCAAAAGAACATATACTCGCTCTTGTTCATTAAATATGTATTGGCCATTCCATATATTGCGCCTCGAATATTTAATTAATGTTTGTCGAAAAGGAAGATATAAAACTGAGCACTATGTCCTTGCGGCCATCCATTTGTCCCCCTTTTGTTTCCGCAAAATTTCTGCTTTTAATTAATATTGGATTTCAATAAAATCTGGCATTTAGCTTGATACTAATGATACCTAGCTGAGTTCATTCGTCAGCATTTTCCATTATTGTCTAATAGACTTATATCCCATGATTATTAGACCGACTGTTTCCTTTCCGCACAATAACTTCCCTTAATTTCTATTGGATTTCATAATATTTGGTACGCATCTTGATACTGCCAATCGAGTCCCTGGCTGAATTCGATTCTCAGATTTCGATGTCATTGCTTAGCGGAGGCGTAGCTCATGATTATCAGACCCACTCAGTGTTCCTTACGTACAATAAATTCCTTGATTATTATTGGATTTCTACCAAATATAGTATACTGCATGAACCACCTATTTTTTTTCCAAACAATAACTCCTCTAATTATAGTTGAACCTCAAATAAATATGGTATGCAGCTTGAGTTTTGTTTGGATGTTTGCATACTTTTTGTATACAGCGAGCTATTCATTATTTTTTTCTCCTGGAGGCTTAGCATCCTAATCCATTTCGAATCCACTCAATACACAATCAAGAGATTAGACCATGCTTCGATACTAGAGGGTATTGTCTGTAGTTATGAAAATATGAGTGGTCCAGGTCTGAAATATCACAATGGTAGTCAATGATATTTTGTATAAAAAATATCAGTGTTCCTGAAATTGTAGCTGGGGAATGAAACTGTAAAAAGTAGTCTTTAAAGTGATCCCAAACTGTGTCACTGTGTCCTATAGGACATTTTAATTTTTGTTTCTTATTCAGTTTTATGTGGACCAGAACTGCCAATACACAACTACTACTCTGCTTTTATTCGGAGTTGTCGTTGATATGAATGTTTATTGTCGTGAACACTATTCAGGATTTATAGGTTACTGCATTTGTATGGGAGTGCAGTATATCCATCCGAAAAAACGAGTTCATATTTTCCCATACAAATGCAGCAACGCTTTTATTATATGCTCATTTTCTTATTCTACCTAAGGCTTAATTATATAAACAAAAATACACTACAAGAAACAAAGTAACTGAATTTATGTTGTTTTCCAAACTAAATACACAAGCGCAGATTCATCAGTACACAATAATAACATTATTAATGCGCACATAACTCCGCCCAGATAAATTTGAACTTAGACAACACCTTCGAAAGAAAATGGCGTTTTGGTCTATTTAAAATTGAAATTTAAAGTCATATTGTGAATGAATGTGCATTGCAACAACTTTTCCATTTAGTCTGGCATTAATAGATTTGGGTATTTTTGTCGATTCTACTAAATTTTGTGATAATGACAGGATTTATCTGTGTCAATTCTACATGAAGTACATCTTATTTCAGCAGCGAGGGAACAGCGTGTTGATGTATGCAAGTGTTTCTGTTCTGTCATTGAATATTTGGAATCATAATGTGGAAAAAATATGAAGTCTTTCAATTGTAATTATCAGAAAGACGCTATGGAATGTAATGTTTATTTCATTTTGAGTATGTAATTGCACTTGGAATGTAGTTGAAATTACAGTACAATTTCGAAATGTGTAATCAAGCTTTAGAACTCATGACATGGCTCATGTAATTCGGATTTGCAGAACTAAGAAAGTACATATTGAGGAAATTCAGGATGTAAAACTATAAGTATATTTTTTGCCATTCTTATTACCAGCTAAAGAAGACACGTTTATTCCTTGTCACTTGCATGTTATTTGTAGGGACCCAGACCTGTCTTGCGTCTATCGCTAGCTTAAATCCGAAACATTGTATCAAAAAAGTTAACGCAGAATGTGGCAAAGCAAATGGTATGTGGCAGTCCACGAAACATCTGATTTAGTTCATTCAGAAACAAATTTAATCAACCAAAACGTAAAGCGTCTACTACGTGAGTGTACATGATTTGTTTACAAAGTAGTTCCTAATACACTATTGGGCACACGTGAGTGCAATATGAAGTGAACGTGAGTGCAATATCGTAAAATATAGTACGATTCTGACAATCTTAAGTTAACGGCGAAAAAAAATGAGCATATAATAAATCTTCCTACTATACATTATGAGACTGGAATCTATTTGACATAAAATGGTACATACTGTTTTGCATATTACCGATGATCCACAGTGAATGCCACTCAGCGGTATCCCATTTCACTGAATTTGCGATTAAATATGATGAAGAATGTATCGTCGTCTGGCGAGTGCCATTTTTCTCAGTGCTATGAAGTTTTTCGTGGTTTTTTTAAATATAAAATGACTGAAAAATATATAAAATATATATTAAAAAAACGCTAGTTGGATGTTTGCTCAGTGCTTTGGTCATTTTTTGTTGTTGTGTCCTAAAAGGAAAGTTTACATGTTGACATTCAGCACCGTATTTGCTCGTTATTATGTTGACACATCTGCAAACATCAGAAACCCAGATCTGCCCTTACATAATGCGTTTAAAGATCTGGGTCTACGCTATTTATTAAACACAAAGATCCCGATCCATAGGTGTTCTATGCAAGAACATGTTTGTATGTACTGTTAAAAACAGCGGAAGATCTTCATCCATTCGTGGACTATCCGGGTAGACATCGCGTTTTGCATGGTTTAGTTACAGAAAAAGGATAAGTTAATTAATATAGGAATCAATATTGTATAATTAATAATGTTTAAATACTGTGTAAGATGTATATAATATCTTGAATCCCTCGTTTTTTCACCTCAGCCACCAACCCTGGTCAACTATTTCCCAGA
This sequence comes from Megalonaias nervosa, assembly GCA_016617855.1. Classification (NCBI taxonomy): domain Eukaryota; kingdom Metazoa; phylum Mollusca; class Bivalvia; order Unionida; family Unionidae; genus Megalonaias; species Megalonaias nervosa. The sequence goes on from JAECUM010017672.1 coordinate 24,512, forward strand.
TTAAAATTGGGCGATAATATCACTGTCACCCCATAGTTCAAAAGTGCATTTCTTCTAGAACCAATATTACGCTAAAAATATGGCCATTTTCTGACTGCTTCCTAATTAGTATTTCTGGTGATTTTACATGCGAATACAAAATAGATTGTCCAAAATACTGCCTATTTTTATTATGAACGGTTGTTTATTTACCTGTCTTAAAACAGTAACAGACGTGAAAATGGGATTTTCCCCCTACATATTAACATTCTTTTCATGGCCCTTCAAATATATGGCCCTTCATGGCCCTTCAAATATAATGCCTTCGCTATCGTACGTCTGTACAACAACAAAATATATTTTGCCGGGATATAAATGGTAATGAGGTAAGTGTACTTTTGGAGTATACACACTAATTTTGACATTCTGGTCTAACGTCACTTAGCTGACTGTCACTATATGTCACCAGCAATTTAAAAAAAATGGTAATAACTTCCTTATTTTCCAACCGATATTTATGACATTTGCAGTTATATACTCAGAATAAATACTAATAACTCGGCGGTTGTTGTGGTGATGGTGGGATAATTATCATGGCACACAATTTTAATTTTACATGACGTACAATTCTAACGAATAGCCGCTGCTATTTCTGCTCGGGGGGGGGGGTAGGCTAATTTGCACGGGAAGTTTGCTCAGTTCATCATTTGCATGTGTGATGTGGTCATCATTTATTTGTTTATTATACAAGTTTCATGGTCTGTACGAGAAACATAAAATAAATGTGCACCGTCTAACCATTCTGACAACACTTTGGTAATATCCGAGAAAGTGCATACCATTTTCATAGGTACTTAATTTCGCGGATTAGACAATAAAGCAGCAGTTAAAAGAGATTTTTACAAAATATAAAGCATCCACGTAGACTTTCTTTAAAAACGTATGTGTGCATGTGTCCATGTAAGAGACAGCAAATGGGAGACGTGCCTAACCATTACATAATTTGGTATTATAAGGAGCGGAATGGCAGGCTGAATATGCCGAATGGTTACTTTTTGTGACTTTAAATTCGTTGTTTACACTGACAACGCTATAATTGGTACCCATCAAATGATAATGATATAACAATATTACGCGGACGTGTATAATCTCCGACCAGCCAGTCTTCCCATTGACTTATGATGTGACAAGGAAGTACACATACGAATTGCTGTGTCTTAAATGCTTTTACAATGGGATCATGTTATTTCTGAAAACCATATCTTTGTGCTCAATCTCTCGTTGTTTCTCCACCTTTGAATAATGGAGAAAAGGTTTTAGTTGTGCCTCGCTAGACTTTTGTTGTTCATTGTTAGTATGCATAAATTTACAAAGGATACCTGACATTACCCAACAAGAGAAACCCCTCTCTCTCTCTCTCCCTCTCTCTTTCTCTCTCTCTGAATCTGCAACCTTATATATAATATGGTAATTTTTATATATATATATATATATATATATATATATATATATATATATATATATATATATATATATATATATACACCGGCAATTGATTGGATCTACGTCCTAAGAGCGTCGGATTCCGCAAGTAACATCTGGCGGACTGTCCTACATAGGCAATTCGTGAGTCATTCCAACTCTGCCTTGATATGGAATTAATACCTACTGCACATATACGAGTAGAGTACATCTCTTGTTCGAGTACATACTTAAACCGTTAATATCAAATGAGTGAGAGATAGAGAGAGAGAGAACAAAGAAATGAATCAATACTATTCAGTTTTGTTTACTTATCTGCCGACATCGTATAACTCTGGTTTGGTTTCTTTTTTCTTCTTTCGGGAAATGAGTCTGACGCTGTCATCAGACGGTGCCCGGTACGTACAGTTATAAACATCCAACAGGGTGCAAGTGGTAAAATTATCTATCTTAGCCACCAGCTGTAATTTTCGAAGTTGAAGTCATCCTTTGTTATTTTTGATCTAGTTTGCCAACAAAGTTTGTGTATCTTCTCAATTTTGTCGATGATTTACATTCGGTATAAAGGAGATACTGCATCTACCACAGAACTGAAGTTCACAGTAAGTACCATTCTTGTTTTATTCTTTAATATGGTTCGCTTTTGCTGACAATTCTACCAATGACATCCTGTTGACTTTATTAGATGTATATGTATGAAAATGATCGTAACTTTAATTGGCTTTATGACTGCGTAGTTTGTATGGATTGTGGTAAACACTGTAATCCTGACTTTGCTAATTTAAACTTTCTTGGTTCACAAGAATTCTGTAGAAAATATTAAGATCAAATACCAAGACTGACTTCTTTACTGTTACGAATCAAAATCTATCTGAATTTATTTCATTTCACAAAATTTTCCACAAAAGATATGAATGCTTAAAAGTTAATTGTAATTCTGCCTCTTTTTCAATGATCGCCAAAAAGCCTGATTTGAAGTTGAACTCACGTCTGGCATAATATGTGCTAAAACCTTTACCAGAATGTAGCAAGCATGAAAAATTATGATACGGCTAATATGTTAATTTGTTATTAAGCCGTAATTTCAGGATGAAAACTTGAATTCATTCGGTTAATAGCCGTTATTAAAGCCTAGTATAACGAGTGGAAATTAGTTCTGTTTACAGAATTAGTCTCGAGCCATTTACCGTAGAGAAGAAGAATCAATCCGTCAAAGGACATGACGTCGCAAATAGTAAAATAATGGAATTTGTCACTACTAAAGCCGGATGAAAAATTAAACTAGCAAATATATGTATACTGTCTTAATTACTGTATTTAGGAACCGAGACGGTTCCAAAGTAGCTGAAATTAACAATTTCAGACATATGAATGAATGAATGAACGAATGAATACAAAAGGATGATAATCAGAATATGTTGAATCTTAATTAATACATTAAAGCTAGAGTAGCTAAATTAATGGGTGGGTGTGTCTGTGTGTGTTTGTGTCTGTGTGTATGTGCGGGTGTGTCTATTCTATGCTGTTTTAACGTAAATTGGAATTTACACCTAGTTTGGAATGAAATACATTTACCGCAGTTATAAATATTTGTTCGGTGTTTTATGGCACAGCAACACAAGTAGGTTATTTAATTGTGAGGCCGTTGTAAAGTGCCTTGCCCAAGGACACTCAACGGTAACAATCGGGATGGATCTGATGGTCAAATCCGAAAGAGCACCCTTAAGGTTGCGAACCCAGCATACGGCTTTACCAACCGCCTCATGAAATCTATGTTTTGTTTTTGCTGGTTTATATTTTATTTTAGTTTTGTTTTCTTCCTTATTTCTTCTAATTTCACATGACGTTTATGTGGTCCTTGTTTTCAATCACAATTATACCCATTTTGTAACGTTCTCTTGCTGTGTCTGTCTGACGTAACTGGAATAGTACAGATGACAGATTACCAGAAACAGCAAATTTATGACGATCTGAATTTAAAAGGGCCCGTGTCTATGCATGATTTCAAAATTAATTGATTTTGTTCTGTTTAGCTCCCTTGTCATGTTTTCTTTTCTGATTACCCCTTTATAGCAAGAGAAAAGTAACACATTTGCTGCAGTAGTATCAAGCAAAAGTCTTAAACAATGTATGCGGGATAAAAAGAAGTCGAATATCACGACTTTGTATGCGTACATACAATAAATCGAAATTCCCTATTGCAAAGTCAGGGGCCAAATAGTATCAGGAAAGATTAGTAGTTACCACGTTGACAGATCTAGAACATGTTCAAATGTTAATAATACGATCTACAATAAATAAATACATTGATAAATTAGGAGAAATTCCAATGCCAGTGCTCTCACACTATCACCTACGTATCGTGCATGCACTTTATAAGTAATCCTATTAGCTTAACATTGTTGTTGCCAGGCAATGTCAAGCGGTATTAACCGCAGTTAAGTAAAAACGAAATATTACTTCTGGCTACTGTTAAATACAAATGGCAACGGACACGTGGAACGCTGACACGTCATAAATCTTTTGGCCACCAGAGCCGACAATTACTGTAATCCTCTCTACCTGACACCGGCGTGGCAGAATCAGTATCTCTAGCTGTCATCCCAAGTAAAATATCTATCATCCAGCTTAAATAAGGTATGCATCCAAAGGCATAATCGCAAGGAGAAAAAAAAAATTGATTTATAAAATGACTCAAAATGGACGGCTCATGATTGATCGTTGTTGATGCTATTACAAGAGAGAGAGAGAGAGAGAGAGAGAGAGAGAGAGAGAGAGAGAGTTCATACATCTCTTTCGCGTAAATAGTGCACTTCAATCACCTCTAAATTGCATTGTTTTATCATGTAGTAGGAATTTTACGGACATAAACCAAGATCATGGACCACAGTGCCTTGGCAACAGTCATGAAGTACTCTACACTTTCATATTTACCCGCCACCATGACAGCAGCAATGAGTATAACCTTAGACAGAATTTGTCTGGCTCTCTTTTCATAACGGTCTTTTCAATTTTATTGATGCATTGCGTTGCTTTTCCTAATACGAATATTTCCTTGTGTTTCTTTGATTTCCTGACATTCCATCCGTTTTAATTAACTTAGTTTCGATCGCTGCTGAATGAGAATAGTCCCATGTCCGCGCGTTTCCGCAGCAGGAGCGTATATACCGTGCGGTGTTAGGTTTCGTTCATTAATGAACATGTAAAATATTCAATAGAGCGTTGAATTTTTTTATTTTTTGGGGTTGTGGTGGTGTCATAATATAGCATTGGGATTTCGTAGCTGTTAATATGTTTTTCATTTTTTCAAATATTACAGTATTTGATTTCATATTTTTTATTTCGATTTGACAAATTCCACAGCATCTGCACAAGTTCTTTCCTCTTGTGGGCTAAATAATCATTTAACAGAAGGTGAAAGCCATCTACTTGATTTCTTTCGTAATAATCATTTATCAACGCTTCCGATTCTCTTACATGTTCTTCCGACGTCTGATTTGAGTCCGTTTTTAGCATTTCTATTTTCTAGCAGATATTACAGCCAGTCTAATCCATGAGGAAACCTTGTTCTATCTAGCCAATTGTGACAATCCACTAATTTCATGTCCAGCCTGCTATAACGAAGAGTGCTGGCATTTGGGGGTGGGGGTGGGTAGCTTTTACTTGATATTTGATTACCATATAGTTTTACATAACAGAGTTCTCTGTATTATATTTTAGCATGGATATCTTCAAATTGTTGTTGTAACTCCTTCATTGCAAAACTTTTCTTTATACCGTTTTGTACACTGCTAGCTATTGGCGTGAAGGTCTGGAATCCTCATCTTGTGGTGTTTTACAAAACCGTTTCCAACATTTGCAGTATCATCGACGTTTGATCCACGAGTTATGTAATTATTGCATTTTGCCAAGGGTTATAAAAAGAGTCACGTTATGTAAAGAATGTATGTTGACACAACGGAGAGTTGACGTAAGCTGCATTAAGATTTATCATTTTGATGACTGGATATTCCAATACAATGTAATATTGCTGCTTGTACTTGGCAGATGACGAAAAGACATAAGATAGTTATGTTCTCGTTAATAAAGACCCACAATACTGTGCATTAACTAAAAAAAAAAAAAAAAAATCTTTTCATAAGAACAACAGCCAGAGTGCATATCTTCACTCTTCTTTGGAAGGCTATCGAGGATAAGATAATATGATTAATCAGTACATTCTATGACAAATTTGACTGAAGAAAGTTACAAAATTTAAATGCTGATTTTATTATCTCATTTGTATATTTTTATTACTACAACGTATACAATTTCAAAGAGCTTGCAGTTTTAGCAAATTTGTTCAGAAAATAATTTGTTAAAATAATCACAAACAGTATATTTTTATTAAACAATAATTTTTCAAAACAATCTTATGTCAATATTATGCCCAAATTTATAAAATAAATAACAGTAAGATAATATTACGATTTACAGTATAAGAATTCTCTTTTCAACTTGTTCATCTTCTTCTACGAGGCATTTCTTAGCTCTGATTGTTAAGTAGCTCTGATTGTTAAGTCAAATCGAAGATTCACCCAAGCAACTTGTCGAATTTTTCTCTGTATGATTCTTTTTTAAATATGGTTCATTGTTATTAAGACATACACACAAATCTTGATTGTTGCCGCCTTAAATATTTAAATAAGCCATTCTGATTATATTTAAATTATGTAAATTCACCCCCTTTATTTACCTTCTAGTTTAGAATTCATACGAATCTAGTTTGCATTTTTCTCACACATATTTTGCTTCTGGTGCCTCAAGTATAGAAGTATAACTTTTGATTTATTAAGCTAAATATTATATAAAATTCCCACTTAGTTGTCTTCTGATTTTTACAAAGAGCTAGTAATATGACTACTACCCCACATACATTGGGGCAGGGAACATTTCCTTACAGCTGATCTGTATATCTTTATTTACATTACATAATCAGAATTTGTGCTTCTTAAATTATTTATTTTCTTGGGTCCCTTTTCTATTTTAAGTTGTTATTGTGTCAACCGCTACTTGTACTTAATTCCCATATGACAAAACCCCCTCCCTGGAGTTTTTCTGACTGTCAAGGTTGCTTCTTGCCTTCACATGGTCATTTTCGTTCAGTTGTATCAGCCTATCTTTTATTTATTTATTTATGTGTTTTTGTTTTTTCTTCATTCTGTCTCCGGTGGCCTAGTGGTTAGAGCGTCCGCCTTGGATGCGGGAGGTCGTGGGTTCGATCCTCTGCCGAATCATACCAAAGACTTACAAAAATGGTACTAACAGCTGCCTCGCTTGGCGCTCAGCATTAAGAGGTTAATGTTAGGACTGGTCGGCCTGGTGTCAGGATAATGTGACTGGGTGGGACATCATGCTACATGTATGCGGCATGATGCCCCAGTGCTAGACATCACTATAAACTGCCACACTGCAGACATCGTAGCGATATGACTAAAAAATTGTTAAAGCTACGTTAAAAATCCAAATCACACACACACACACACACACACACACACACACACACACACACACACGCCTCATTCTGTAAAGCGGCTGTCACACATGAACTCCACACAAATTCGACTCATCCACGGAGCCTTTTCTGACTCTCTCGTCTGCTTCATGCGTTCACATAGCAATTCCATAATATTTTGTATGCACATTTTAAACCTTATCATAATCGTGGATTTTATGCACATGACATGCCTTTATCTTGGTATGGCTGCTCCAGACAACGAGGTGGTTCTCACTTGAGGTGAAAATAAATTTCACTTTTGGCAAGAACTTAGCCACAGACCTTTAGATCTTTTAGATCCGTGCGATATGCTTGGGTCAAGCACAGTTACTAACACACTGTAATAGAAGAGAATATAAGCTTTACACGTATGCTGGAGTGTGCATGTGTGTGTGTGTGTGTGTGTGTGTGTGTGTGTGTGTGTGTGTGTGTGATTTGGCTTATTAACGTAGCTTTAGCAATTTGAGTCATATCGTTACGATGTCTGCAGTGGGGCAGTTTATAGTGAGCACTTGGGGCATCATGCTGCAGATACGCTCCTTCAGTACGATTATGTCACAAAATCCTGACACCAGGCCAACTAGTCCTAAAACTAACCTCTTAATGCTGTTCACCAAGCAAGGCAGCTGCTAATAATATTTGTATATGTTTTTGGTATTACACGGCCGGAGTTCGAACCCGCGACCTCCCACATCAAAAGAGGGCGCTCTAACCAGATATACCGCCTGAGCGGTCCATACTAACATTTAGTTACCTCGAAAGCAGATCTGTGGTACAGATTGTACACTGTGCATTAGGAATGATCGTACTGAAGGTTTGCTAATTTCAAAACTTCCATTGTACCATATTTGTTCCAATTGAGTTTATATAGACTCTGGCTGAGAATGAGGGTCTGGGCCAGTTGCCGCACGATCGATATTTCATTGCTGAACTGGGGGGAGGGGGGAGAACATTGACACGTAATGCAAAATAAAGCAAACGACTAATAAAATTACTGCACAGACTCTAAGGCAATTAACAATTTTGAGTTAAATGGTGTAGAACGAATGTACATAATTCTCATGTAATACCTGGGGCTAGAATAATTAACTTGATGTACCGTATATACTCGCTTATAGATCGGGTCCAACTGCAAGCAATAGAACCACAGATCTCTATATACTTGTTCTACCGATTTGTCCTATCAAAGTACATAGATTCAGATCTGCCTACGCATTGTGCGACCTAGCCGTTTCTGCCTCACCAAGTATCTCTGTCTTACCACGAGGGCTTCCAGACATTTGACAAAATACATAATTTGTACATTATAGTGCGTTTTTATTATTTATTTACGAATATTATACAAGTATCTTTACATTTGTAAAAGATATGGAAATGTGCTGATGTAACTTATTTGGGGTTCGTAATTTACTTTTGACATTTTGTGGCAGTGGGTACGCTAAGAAAGAGTGTTCTGCTGATTTCCAATTAAATCAGAACTTGAACTTAATCTCATGTGATATGGAAGATACTGTACTGTACTTTACTGACTTTAGTCTACTGTCTTCATGAGACATTAATTTGTACTTAATCTCACGTATGACACGCTAACCATAGAGACACAGCTATGACACGGTAACCATAGAGACACAGTGGTTCCTGTTACTAATTTAGACAAATTGGACGGTCTAGAACCAGAGGTTGCAAACTTTCGCATTTATCCATCTGTCCATCTTTTGCATACGAACCTACCTACCTACCTAACTACATACCTATCTACAAACGTATCTATCGCTGTACATACATACCTACCTACATACATACATACATACATACATACATACATACATACATACATACATACGGATGAAGGTACGCACGCACGTAAGTATGTATGTATTTGTCTCTCTGCTTGTCCCTTCCTCTACGTATCTATTCATGTGACTGTCCACCTGTCTATTTTTTAAACAGTAAAAGAAGGCAGTCAAAGGTGGTGAAGACGATTAAGCTCCGGACTGAGCCGGTCACCATGACGAGCGGGCTCTGAGAACCGACAGGTGTCCTTCCTACTGTCCGGGGCATGTAGTGTAAGTCGTCTGTATAGCCAGTTGTCTTTACATATATGCATAGATTATTTCCCCATGAAAGTATGTTCATATGATCAATCCATAAAACAGTCATGAAAAATTTTGACCTGAAGAAACTGCTGTGAAAAAATTTAATATTTCATTGAGATTTAGTGTTTAGTTTGTTGTAATTAAAGACAGTGTGGTACAAGATTCAGTCCGATTTTGTTTGCATATGATATACATGCCTCACATGATACAACGGTGGGACGGATAAGCACTGAAGGATGGTGATTTCGCTTGTTTGATTTTTAACTTGTATACAGCTCACATGATGTGAGATGCATAACTCACATGATGAGATAGGATAGCTTACATGACATGAGATACATAGCTCACATGACATGAGATTCATAACTCACATGACATGCGATACATAACTCACATGTGATACATAGCTCACATAATATGAGATACATTACTTGCATGATATGAGATCCATCATTCAGATGAAATGAGATACATAGCTCACATGGCATGAGATATATAACTCACATGACATGAGATACATAGCTCGCGTGATATTAGATGTATACCTCATTTGATATGATATACATAACTCACATTATATGAGGTATATAGCCATGACATGAGATATATTACACACATTACATGAAATAATATCTTACATGGCATGAGATACATAACGCGCATAATATGAAATACATAGCTCACACGAATCACGATCGAAAGATGGCTGGTTCATGTGTTTTGCACAATAAGACAGTTGTCAATTTTATGGGGAAAGTCGGTGTATGGGTACTAAATAATGTCACAGATCCTCGATGGAAAATAAATACAAGTTTTTGAGAAAAGTTGAAAGTAACAAGTACATTACACATGTTCAAATACTTTCTATTATCCTCAAAAAAAACTTTCCACAGATGTTCAATATATGGGTCTTAATGTTTTGAAGTTAAGTCATCTTACCCTTCTTTTGTAATAAGTTGCACATCATCAACGTTTAATAAATAAATTTTACAAAAAAATTTGAAGCCACATAGATACAAATCAGTACCTGAATAATGATTCCGCTTGTTTATAGTTTAATTCTACTCGTATTCTAATGTATGTGACTCCAGGTAAGTCTATAATGACGCATCATCAGAGGCCTTTATTACATTGGATAAAATCGATATTAATTTTACTGTTTATAGTTGGCTGACGTAATATATATGTAAGCACCTGCGCCTGACTGAAATGTGCTCCGTATACACGATAACAAGACCTTTCTGAGTTCTGAATTCTGAAGTAATAGAAAAGTGTTGTGTGTGTGTGTATATATATATATATATATATATATATATATATATATATACTCATATATATATATATATATATATATGTGTCTGTGTGTATGCATGTGTGTGTGTGTGTGTGTGTGTGTACAACATTTTTCTTATATATATATATATATATATATATATATATATATATATATATATATATATATATATATATATATATAGAGAGAGAGAGAGAGAGAGAGAGAGAGAGAGAGAGAGAGAGAGAGAGAGAGAGAGAAGCTGTCGCGGCTAATCGGTTTGAACCTCTATAGGAAAAAAGACAATAAAACGAAAAGAGAAACTTTGCACACTTCAAACGTACATGACTCACATTGCGTCTGTACTGCCTCAACATGAAACACAGTTTTCCCCTGGAAGAAAATCTATATTGTCAATATTTATTTCTGCACGTAAATGGGCTATGTATATGCATCCCTCTATTCTAATTTCTGTCAAGGTATGTATCCCTCTATTCTAATTCTGTCAATGTATGTACATGTATATGCATCCTTCTATTCTAATTTCTGTCAAGGTATGTCTTAGACTCAGATCGGAAAGCATTCTGGCCGAGTTACAAGTTTGATACAGGTCATCATATATGTGACTAAATACTTGCCCCATTGTCTGTGAGAGCAGTTATTGGCCGTTTATATTGAATCGACGAGTTACAACATTTTCGGTGTGTGTGATTTGGATTTTTAACTTTGCTTTAACAGTTTTTCAGTCATATCGCTACGATGTCTACAGTGTGGCAGTTTATAGTGATGTCTAGCACTGGGGCATCTTTTGTCCCACCCAGTCACATTATCCTGACACCAGGCCGACCAGTCCTAACACTAACCTCTTAATGCTGAGCGCCAAGCGAGACAGCTGTTACTACCATTTTTGTAAGTCTTTGGTATGACTCGGCCGGGGATCGAACCCACGACCTCCCGCATTCTGCCTACTATTATCAAGCATTCTTCCATAGAATCCAGGGATAGCACTTTCCGTTCTGTCTCGTGTATATTTATAATTCTATATAATTAATTAATCCTATATACCTTGATTTCTTTCATAGGAATCCGGAATGACTGTGTAGATAGATGAGAATTATTTATCAGGTCGTCATGCATATAACACCGATTCAGCGCCATAATTTTTTGGTGATGCGTGCTTAGTTGTGAAGGAATATGGGCTGGTGTATGCAGGCAAGGCGATGGGTGCCGTTTACCCGCGGACCTAGGTTCGAATCTCCGTAGAGTACGAATTAAAAATTCTCTAACCTGTATGATAGTTTTATTTGTATTAAAATATATAATATATAATTATTTGTATATATATATATATATATATATATATATA